>JANSTU010049649.1:0-37571 GCA_027564075.1 Bolitophila hybrida | reverse complement strand
TCAAAAGACCAGTCGTTCTTTCGCCAGGGAATCCGTTTGTTGCCCGAAAGATGGGATAAGATAGTAGCTTCAGACGGACAATACTTTGAACATTAAGATTGTTTTGATATTTGAACAATAAACTCATGAATTTACCTTTAAAACTTAGTTGTAGACCTATTACATCAAATTGATCAGGGAGGAAAATCGAACATTTTTATTATTTTTTTTTTAGTGTACAAAAATTGTTTGACCACTCCCGCTTTGACCATTAATATTACTTCAAATAACATAACTTAAAAAAACCCCTTAAAAGGGTTACAGGGAATTTAGCCCCAAAAACGCACTACTAAATGATTAGTGTGAAAATGTGATGCCTTTGTCATTCCCAGTGAATGAAAAGAATATTGTCATGCCCAATTATAAAAAATCATCTTTCTCTTATACGAAAGGGAGGACGAAAATGTATTGATACTATTTCATAAATGATGCCTCTTCAAAATAATACTAAATTGTATATTTATCATATTTTACCAAGAAACGAATCGTTATTTTAATAAGCTATACGGTATAACGTTTAAAATAATTGAAATGAACACTCTGACATTATTATAACATAAACAAGCACAAATATTACCAATAAAAATAATAACAGTACTTTGTATTTATAAAGTGAAACCACATGAAGCTGTCATCATCAGAGCAAGATCCGTTTCCTCAGAAATATGTGCCGTGCGAATAAATTATCTACCTAATAATATAAAAATATTTAGATTTCAGTAAGCGATATATTATATCACTTGACTTGACTCTACACTTGTTTCAACTCATATATAGAAAAGGAAAATTACTAGGTACTGTCATTTAAGTAGGTAATAAAGTCTTTTTGTGTGTATATGTCGAAAGCTTATATGTGTACTATGTTTATGACTTACGCAATATATTATAAATAAAACGCATGCGTGTATTAAGTGATAGTTTAAACGCTATAGCACCCGTAAATTCTTCGTGTTGCTCGTATAACCTAAAATCTACAATTCTACATATATCGTAAATGCAATTCAATGGGAGAGTGTTTTTGTTTACCTGTACGCAACACAGAAAATATACACTCAACGATATATATATATATATATATTCATTCATCATAATCAAAGCACACCGGCGAATGTTTCTCCAGCTTATATGCGCACTTATACTCCACACATAAGAGTGCCCCCAGACGTTGCGCTCGATGTGCTGCACAACCGTCGATGATTCCTCAGATGGTAGCAACTGCGCGACTCAGTCCACGGCTAACCGCGAAAACGATCGTAACCGATTTCTTTTTCTGATCTGCGCGTGATCAAGTGATCGAGATTTATAAAGAGAAACAAAATATTATAGTGCATTTTCATTTATAAGAGACAGAAAAGAGTGTGCTCCGTTCCAAGGATATACAAACATTTATTGATTCTTCACACACATTTTTCTCGGATCAACACACCTTTCGCTACGCGTGTGATGCACTTGCCGATCTTCGATCATCTTGGATAACGTCTTTTTCTTACATTTATATGCGTCGGATACATTTCTGAAACGTGAGTGGACTTTTCTTTATAATAAATATATTATTAAATATTATTTTACTGTTACACAAAATTGCAATATGTGTTCTACCATAGTCGTAAGACGTGTGCGCGCACGCAATAAATTTCACTATTAAAAGTTTCTACAAATTTATTTAATTGGAATAAGCGTTGCGGTCAAAAGATTTTCATTTTATATATAAATAAATCATCAGTATGACCAGGCGCATAGGTACATGTAAGAGTGTATTACCGTCTTATAGTTTGAGATGCGATGCTGCGCGTGCGTCTTACTATAAATATTATAATCATACCTACTTTAATATCGAGCTCGGGCAGAATTTTATGCATATTATACACATATTTTTTTATGTACAATATTATTATTTTTTTTATTGTTTTATGACCGATTTATGACTAAGATTAGATATTTTATCTTGTTCATATTTAATGTAATTACACAGACATTTTGCGATGAGAGGAAGAGCGTTTTATTGTCCATTACAACCTCTGTTAATCATCCGTGAAGACGACTGCATTTGAGAGAGTTACACTTTTTATTGTTTCTAATTTAAACTTAGAAGAATACAATTTTAAGTGTTTAATTTAGTTGCAGATTTTGTTTAACTGTGTTTATTGCGGCAATGCGCGTTTTTCGCCTGGTTAGCTTTTGAGGCTACTTTTTATCGGAATTACTCAAAATAATTGAACATTTCTTTTCTCGGTTGTTAAAAAAAGCAAAAGAAATTTTGTTAGTAATCCTTTTTGGCACCCATCGACCCATTGACTAGGTTTTTTTGTTGGAAGAACTGTCATATTTCAAATTTAAAATTTGTCAGCCGTTTATAAGGACTAAAGACCATCCATTACTACTAACAGATATTATATATTAGGTCCTTTAATCCCTATTGGGGAAATAGGGCATCAGCAACAAAGTTGCAGAACTGGACGCGGTTGGCGGCCAAAGACTTTATCGCCGTCCAGTTCGTTTGAGCTTCTGCCAGCTGTCGTTCGACTGTGCTCCTTCACGTCGTTTTCGGTCTATCTCTTCTACTACTTCCTTGCGGCTTGAGCTGTAATGTTGTGACCGATCCACTGCCACTTTCTCCGTCGAACTTGCATTGAGACGGCTTCTTGCCTGGTTCGTCTCCACAATATTGGAGACTACCTCCGGCCAGCAGCGTTAAATGAATTAAGCGTAAAACCAGACTTTTTTGATAAAGAGCACCTAGTTTATTCGATTGAGGTGACTACGGATTATTTGTTGACAAATCATGACAAGATATCACGGACCAGAAGCAGAAACGTGTTGACGATTCTGGTTTGACCTTATTTGGAAATAAATGTCGTTCATAGAATAATTGTAATTTATTAATTGAAATGATCAAACCATCACAAGCAACTTTTTGGGTAAGTCATCAAAAAAACTTGGTTTTGCTCCTATTTACCTTAATGGGTTACTACCCTTGCAGCGCAAAAAAATGTAATTTTCGTGATTTTTTTTACGAAAGTTACATATTTTTTTTAAACTATCAATATATCATCTTAAAGAACATACAGTGAATACCTTTTAGTCATTTTTATATTGAAATATATTCTACAGTTTTGTTAGAAATGGCCGAACGCACTGCCATCCAGGCTTCCACATCTTTGTGCGCATTGTGACCACAATTTACTCCGATGGCGCTAAAGAAAAATAAAAGTGACTTTATTGAACAGTCCAAGTGCAATGTAGACTGACTGCTATGTTGACAACAATCGCTCTCTCTCTCTCTTTCTTTCTCAGTCTTTCTCTCTGTTTCTCTTTATTTCGCAATCATAAAAGGCTTCTGTTTAAACGCTCATATCTCAGTCAATTTTGTTCGAATCCTTACTTAAAAAATATGAAACAAAAAAATATGAAAATTAAAAGTTATAAGTAGGGGTAACCCCTTAAAGAAGGGGGCGCCCATTCTAGTCCAAAACAGCAATACAATTTTGTCGTTCACCGCTCCCCTTCGAGGGAGAGTTAATTGGTAAAAAAAAGTTGTAAAAAAAGATAAGTCAAATCAGACTACTCTTAAGGGAGATAGGGATAAAAATATCGTATTTTATATTTGACTGTACATAGAAGGGAGGTTTAGTTAGCCCCTATCTCTCTTAGGAGTTGTCAGATTTGGTTTTTTATATGATATGCAACTTAACCACCCCCCTTTCCCCCTTTGTAGCACCCTTAAATTGCTATTTTTGTCAAACGTCCCCCTTAAAGTGTAGGCGCGAACGAAAATTTTTATTTATGTTTTGACCTAGGCATTTTAGCCGAAGCGCCAGTGAAATTGGAGTTGCACTACAAATTGGTCCAGTACCCACCAGAGCTGCCCATGTAGCCCATCCGCACTTTAGCACTTCACATTACGCTCTAAAGGAACTTTGTCAACTGTACATTTACTATCTTATTATATTATACGCCAGAAAATGGTGACATATTTATTTATTATTTATATTTATTAAATAAGAAAATATTTTTTAATTACAATGTACTTCAGCTACTTTTAAAATACTCTTAAAGAACAACGACTTTTGGTTACCAAAATTAGTGTACTCTAGCTGAACCATGAACATTATTGTACTACTAATACTTTAAATGTACGCTTAAAGAACATTAAATATCGGTAACAGTACTGATGTACCCCTATCGAACTCTGGCTACCTTTTAAGTATTACCGAAATATACATGTAAACTGTAACTTCAGCTACTTTTAATGAACTTGAACGTTCTTTAAGAATTAATTTTCCGTACCTTGGGCAGGCAGGGTGGTCATCAGCAACTACTATTTGTCTCATGTTACGAATTTATTAGGCAAAACATTCTGTCTGTGGCTTATGCGCCAGTCCTCAAATTGTCGGACTGCCCCGGGCACGATGGCTATTTGGGCGGGATCGTCAATGCTGCCTTGCAAATAATCGAAGGCCTTAAACTTTTACCCTAACAACCACGATACCGCTGCTGTTGTTTGTCCAGATCTGTCACCAGTCAGCTGCCCTGCTGCGTTTCGACCTGGTTTCGGGCAAACGAATCTGGTCGGTGGCGGTTCTGCGGGTCCAAAAGCCGTCACGGTTTCCGTGTGATAAAAAGAAAAACGAGTGCGACATCGCGCCTACAAGAGCATTTGAGAAGAATCGTTAAACCGATTTTCTATGTTTCCACTTACTCGAGTTCCTGTGTGTATTAGGATGTAGGTTTTTAATGCAATCATAAAACATAATAACAAAATCTATTCACAGATGCGCGCGAACAGCAAGTTCAAAATATGCTGGGTTTACATGCAAATTGTTCCGTGTATCAAGGTAGCGATTTAGGCAGATTATTTCAACCAATGTAATGAATGTAATTTATATAATATTTCAACTAATGATGCGATGCGATGCGTTTTAAAACAGATCAAATCACATCTGAAATTGTGTGTAAATATTTAATTTATTACATTTAATGTTTTTAAATTGAAAATTAAAATGTTTTTAAACATTCGGTCGGCACCAGTTGCGATAGATGTTGGTGCAAAATGTGTATCGATAAGTTTATTACGCATGGCGTTTGACGCATGAGAACATATGATAACGCATTGAAACGCTTAGATAGAACTTATGCCTAAATCGCTACCAAGGCCACACTATAGTGGCGAGACAATAATATTGTATACTACCGAATTGCGTAAAAAACGCGTTAAGCGATAGTTGATGCTCCCGCTGCTGATCGCTGTCACAACAATTGCATTCGCGTCAGAACACAAGGCAACAAATTTGTTCGCGAGTTTTATTTAATTTTAATTAAATTATTGGTGGCCGGGTGAAGAAGAACACTCCACTTCAAAACATTAAAAGATTCCTCCAAGGCTGGACATTCTCATTGAATACTACGGTCATATCGGCGAAACCAACGAATCAGATCATGCGCTAGCGCCTAATTAATGTGGCTTCTTCTTCTTCTTTATTTTCTAAACTGAAAAAATAAATATTAATGCTAAAGCGGTTAAAGTAAAACGAGGAAATCAACGCTGAGACCTATATTTTACAAAGTTCGACAAATCGAACAAAATAATGTCCCGTTATAACAAATTCAAAAAATAAATATAAACCAGTTATGAATATATTAAATGATAACTTTTTTATGTTTAACTTGGTTATCCGACACTCTAAAGTACACCCGTGATAAAATATTAAATAATACACAAAATATTATCTTGGCTAAAGTTTATCTTGACAGCTAGAGCAATGCTCGTATTTTGACGGATGCTTATTTGTTATTGTTTACGCACGATAAATAACAAGAGCAAAGCAGAAGATATTTAAAGTGCGACTAGTATACGGAATTACACTACATTATCGACATTTGCAGATTATCGCCAGTGGCGTACTCTGTGTGAGTACACAACTAAAGAGAGTCTGGTAACTTGCACGTTTTTAATGCTATTTTTTGGGGAAAATCGGTTTGATTTTTTAATATATTATTGATAGTATGTATATAAGAGTGTACAAAAATATTTTTTATTTTAGTTTTGTATCACTGAAAATAGTATTTATAAAAAAATAGAGGTGTTGCTGGTCCAGTGATTTCGCCGCTTGAGGACATCTGAAACAAACAAATCAAAAAGATTACTGTTTTGTAAGCTTGTCATTCTGGCTAGCGGAGTCTGTGCATATTTTAGACACGCTTTCGTGTCTACTATTTTTGAACGCACTTCCTGTGTATTGTGTATAAAAAGAGAGTGCGTTACAAATTGTTGCTTCATTTGAGTAGCTAGCGTACGAACAAAATTGCAAAGAATCGCTACACTAGTTGGAACTAAAAATATTGTTAAAAACTTGCGAAATGGTGGACTTCGAAAAACAATTACCTTTTATTGGAAATCAGGCTGTAAAATGGAAAGTTAGGGACAAAAAAAAAATCCTAGTTCCTGAATGATGACCTAGAAGATTCCACAAAACGATAACTGACTTTATTTCATTTGATGGACATTTCCTAAAAAAAACATAGGTTATATGTTTGTCAATTGTCTAGAAATTTTACAATCGTTTCTATTGTCTACAAAATATAAACATTTGATTGTGTTCATCGTATGGTCATCGTGTTCTATATACATCCATCGCTTATATAACTGTATCACAATACTTAAATTGCAAGAATCGTGCGAATTGTTTTCTTTGTTATAACCTCACATATATAATGCAAAAAAATAAGAAATGTGAAATAATTGCCCCGAAAAAAACAAACTAAATTAGCATAAATTTAGCGATTGCACAACAACAACAAATCAAAACAATAACATTTCGATGTATGTAAAAGATGCACGATGCAAGGGACCGCACACACACACATATATATAAACAATCAGACATTGCACAGACATTTCTTCACCAGAATATGTTTTTATGGGTATTTTTTTTTTTCGTTTGTATTTCGGATGTGAAGAGAATACATAATAATTTCATTTAAATGGTTTATGTATGTGTGTAACCGCGCCGGTATTACACAATACAACAACAACACTTATGACTTGTTAATAATTCAATAATCAAAGTTGTCCATTATAAGCCGCTTCTCGCCGCGCCAGCCGACCGCAGGTGTTATAATATAACGTGTGAAATGAATACAAGTTATATTTATAAATAGAAAAATAGGGTTTTATGTCAAAGTTTCATGTGAACTTTGACAGAACACCTCAGCAGTCGTCAATAAAGCGAGCGAGCGTGATCAAAACAATTTAGCTTCTCCACCCATTCAATTATATAGTAAATTAATGTATAAATATTTGTGGATAATACTTCTGGCAAAGCAGTATTGATCCAATGAACATAATTAATCGTTTTGACGTTTTTTTTCTTTCTTTCTTGTTGATGGTGGTGTAAATACACGCAGAGCTCACGGGACCCAATAAAATAAATATAAATACGTCGCATTTGTCGGTAGTTTTAGCTCTATCTCGATTATTTCCATGAATTTATCGACGGTTTTGACGATTTTGGCCTCGGAACATCAAAATTTCGCGTGATTGAACCTGACTAGAGTTTTCGTCTTTACCAAAAACAAACAGTTAGCTTAGGTTCCATAACGGTATATAGTTTCTATCTTTGACTATATATATGTCTATCTAACTCAGGCAAATTGAAAACAATTTACCAAATAGCCATTGATTTGACTTGCCGAGCCGCAAAAGCTGTTAGAAACCCATTCCATCAACGCTATATAAAATGAGTAATGACCCAGAAAATGCCCGGATAACACCATACAATTTTCAGATAAATGCTTTATTCATATACATTAGAAAAACAGTGGCATTTCTGTGGGTTCCAATGCAATTTATGTGTGCGCACAAATTATAAGAAAGTATACACCGATTTACATATGCACATTTTCGTGTGTGTGTGTGTGTGTGCGCTCACTTTTTTCTTCATCTTCAGATGCACTGATAATAATAATAATACTAATTTCAACAACATATATAATGTAGCTTTGTATGCGGCTATCTGGTGGCCAACATCCGTGCGTCTATAGATAGTTAATTGTAATTGTATCTACCGAAGAGCGACGAAAAAAATAGAAATTCCTCATTGCATTATAATTGCAACATAAGTGTCTGTGTGTGTGTTTATGTTTTATGCGCAAGTGAACATGCATAAAATCTGGGCCAAATTCGCGTACTGTGAGGAAAAGCTTTGTGCATTTTCTTCTGCAAGCGTGCAAATTGCATGTTATGTGCATATGTGTGCGCACGCATTGCACACAATCTGCCTGAAGTGTACGACCGACGATTAGATGGAAAAGATTGTGTGTAGTACATGTATGTTGACCGGATGACGGATCTGCTACTATATATGATCTCAAGTGCGCTTAGCCCTTACCTTACTTAGTTTATCGTTTATTCTACGTGTGCGCGAGTGTGCACTTTCACTGCGACGACACGGTGCGACCTACACTGCGGACTGCGGTTGAGCGAGCACCCGTTAGCGCATGCTGAGTGTCTGTGCCGAGTTCGCTGAACCGTACTGCTCTCCAAAGAAGCCATGTCGCATACAGTTATTGACATTGTATAAATACTTAAATAAATAATAATCCGAAATTCGTGAAATTCACTAAAAGCAAATTAAGACCTCCGTGAACCCATGAAAATACAAGTAATTTCATATGCGTGATTTTCTTTTCAACATTATTATAGCCATCGATTTTGTGTTTATTCGCTCCAAGCGCATGATATGATAAGATATATAAATAAACTCTCCTATTCGTTTTCTTAAAGACTCACATACCTGTTTATTATATACATATATAAATGTTATTGCATATAAAACCAAAGTCTTTGCTCAATGGTGCAAGTGAACTCTGTTCAATCGATGATTCCGCTCCGTTGCCGATTGAGATTATCGCTAAAATGTAAACGCGTGCGAGTATCGAGATTTCGAGACAATAAATGTACCGTTAGATATATATCTAGAATAATGAGAAATCATCATTTTATGCTTTCAGTGCAGTACATTTGAGCCACCGGCTTTAATTAATTAAATTAAATTTTTGATGGACATTTCGTTGATTTCTTTACATCTATGCTAAAATAACTGTAATATGTATTTTGTCTAATGCGGGTAACATTAACCTTTTTAGTAGTAAAGGAAAAGATTCGGTTGCGGTTTATATGACAAATGTCATTTGTGTATTGTGAAATATCGTCTTTCTGAATATTGTATTGGTGTTGTTAACTCAAGAGCCATCTGCTTCGTTTACTCACGCCACATCAGTAAGCAGTTGTTTTGATTTTGGATGAAGTCGGCCCAGTGCGCGGTGTGACACTGAAGAGGCCATCGAATCGCGGCCGCAAACCAATGGAGAGCTCGGTGCTGAATTTTCCGGACGTACTTTCCCGTTTGAAAAAAAGCCAAGCGTGCCAAGCCAACTTCAGCTAAGCTCGTCAAGGAGTCTCCTGACTTCTTGCTGACTTGTTTGGAGCTATTCTTCCGCAAATTGACCGCCTCCAACACCATCAATTGAAACAAATACGATTGGCCTGTCCATTTATCACATTCACATTCAAACAGTGTGCTTCAATGTCAATGAATAATGCTAATGAAGGTTTCCAAAATAAAAAACCTTTTTATGTTATATATTTGGTGGTTTATATTTTCCCATTTTCTGAAGAAGAACTGTGTCCACAACCGAACCTAAAAAAAATAATGGTTAAAAATGACCACTTTATAATTATTTTATAAACATTATTCTATTTAACAGAATCGATTGAGGTCACAAGCTTTCCATAGATAACCATATGTCCGAATGATATGCACTTGATCGATAGAATTTGAGCCAAAAACAAAAAACAAAAAGATTTTTCAGATACATTTTGGCAAGGGTGTAGCATATATAATACCATATCTTTCAAGGTAAAGAAATGCTCGTCTGTTGTCAAAAGGTCGGCCTTCCTCTTTTTTTCTGCAATTTCTGTTGGGCCATATCTTTAAAATTTTACAGTTTCATTGGTGAAGAGTCATAAATGGCGAGCAATACTTATTTCTTCGTCTTCTGTCTTGCCCACCAGCTAATACCTTTCTGTTGATTACGGTCCAACTACCCAAGTAAGTTGTGAGTTGCACGACCGTCACACAACATAGGTTAAGCAACGCTAAACAAATTTGTGACGTCGCAATTACTGTGACTTCCCTGCGACGGTTTTGCTTAGAATTGAAAATGTACGTCGAATGTCGCTAAGGTTATTTTGACGTCGCATGATGGTAGTTTATCGACGTCGTGGGTCTATTTACCGTAATATATTACTAGGCTTATTTTGACGTCGCACGATATATAATATGTATGTAGTTTACGTGTAGCACAGCTAAAGTGTTATTGGTTTCAAGCTCAGCGCTGCTTTGGCTTCAGATTGCTTGCCTACACAAGGTACACAAATCAAGAAGAATCTAAAAAGAACAAAAAACGATTAATTTACAAAAAAAAAAAAATATAACATAGCTTATAATTTAGTTTTATGATAGATAAAAAATGTAGAATATATATCATAAATTTAAATTTTTTATTTATATAATTTTATTTAAATTGCACATATTTAAAATATATCTTCAAATCAGAAATGTACATTTCAATTCTTCTACAATTCGTTGTATATTCACAATCAAAATGGTGGGTACGTGTTGCTAAGTAAAACTATGTGATTCTCACTTTCAATATTCAAATATTGTACAGGTTCTGAAGAGTCCAGTGCTGGAAAATATGCAATAGTTCCTGGTCCATAGATCATCACTGTATTCCATAACATTACTATCGAGTTATTATACAAAAATGACCGACCGATGACGCCAAAAATTACCGCAACTGCCGAAAGGAGAATAAATTTATAAATTTTAACACAAAGTCACAAACCAACACTTTGTAACAGTACGATTCTATACGACGTGTGTCCAGTGCCACCAAAGTGCTCAATGTACTGCTATATCATATCTACTACCGTACTGTACAAAATACGACTGATTCCAATGTTACTTTGAATTTGTTCACATTGACAGCACTGCGTACGACACGACGTGCGAAGAGCAAACGTAAAACCGCTATGAAAATATAATATATGTTTATATGTGTGCGAATGCGAATGAACAGAGGACAGTGGACAGTGCAAACGCACACATATGTTATATGTGACCGTCGTCACATATGTTATTTTCAATTTGAATAAATTCTAAAATCACTAAACGTAAAAATATGTTTTGCACATTTTTTTTTTTAATATTATTCTTATACTGAATATAAACATTTTTTGTTCTAGCGAACTGTAAACAAATAGTCTGTTGATAATTATATATGTTTTGATTCTGTCTATATTAACCAGTTGTGCGACCGTAAAATATTACTAATTTTTACTTGGTATAAATTTACAGTTGTGTTACAGTAAAAATACTGTAATTTATTACTGGTAAAATGTTACTCTATTGCAACGGTGCCGGGCTGTAATGTAAAACTTGTGTCGCATATTCTTACTTAGGCTGCCTCAGTCAGGGTGGGTCCCAACCAACCTGCAATATTAGCTTGCATTTGAACTGCTTTCAGCATTTTATTGAAAGCCGCTGCAAATGATCTTTATATTATAATATAATATATACATTTTTTTTGAAGGACTTCTTGTGTTTGTCACGTGAAAATAATCATTCTTTGTAGACGTTGCTTCAAATAGCCTTGTTTGTGGTTAAACATTTAAATAACCTGCAAATTGCTTTTTTGTCGTAGTTACGTTCATTATTATGTAGGTTTTTTGCAGTCAAAATCAAAGCATTTTCTAAGCAAGAAGCAAAGTTCATGTTGAAATATGTGCGAAAGGGAAAAACAACACTCCCAGAACACTTTTGCTTTCCATAATATATGTGTATGTACTATACATTCTATACATTCTTTATGGCAATATTCTCATACATACATATGAATTATATATAAATATAAAATAACCTAAAATAAATATTTTTTTTTGTTTTTTTATGTGTTTTTAAATGTCAAAAATATATCCATTAAATTTTACAATTTTTAGAAATGCCAAATTTTTTGTCTTCTTCTAACCTATGCGAATTTAAATCACATCATCTCTTTTCGTTTCTCCATCAAATGCTGACAGCAGTGTTACGGTAATATAAATCGACCTTTAGTTATTTGAATTTATTCGAAGTGCGATTGGCTTGATGTAATTTTTTTTATTATTTATTGAAGTTAAAAATATAAAATACAATTTTCATTCGACTAAGGTTTTCGAAAGAGAATGTTTTTAATCAAAATTTATATTTATCGATGATTGGCTCATCGTATTTCGCCTTTTCGATGTTTAAAATACTAATTTTCCGAAAAAAATCGATTAGAACAAAACCAACGGAATGTTTATCGTTCTTTATTTTCTTTGCTTTCAAAAAAGTGTAATCCCTTGCCAATTCACATTAATGAGCTCATCCTCGGTGGTGAAAATGTTTTATTTACAAACTAGTAAGCTTAATTTCACGGCACGCTCTGTCACATGTAATAGTTATAACCTCTTTGCGAATCTAGCGCCACGTGTGAGCATGCTACTTATGTCCCAATTGTCATCATTAAAAAACACAGTATAGGCAACTTCCAACGAACTGGGCGACACACAGTGCCAAATTTTGTAATTACAACTGTCAAACTCATTACCATACAACGTACATACAAGCAGAGTGTTGTTGATATTGTTTTGGCAGATGTATAAAAAATAACCAAAAATTTACAAAAATTTGTAAAACAGTAACAATTCCGCGTGACATCCTAAAGAAGCTGTGTCGGCAAATTAATAGGAATCAACGACTCCATCAAACATGAAAACATGTTGATAGCCTTATACGATACCAAGGGTTTGGTGAAACAAGAATTTGTTCCAACTGACCAATCGGTATTATTCTACCTTGAATTCTTCTTCTTAGATTGGTTGCGAGAATTCGTCTTGTGCGGTCAAATACAAAGGTCCATGGTGCTAGTTGCATGACAACGCACAGGCTCTTAATGTCATTTTGATACGGCATTTTCTAGTGACAATGCGCCGAATTAGAATTTTAAAAACTTTTTTTATTTTCGAACAAATAAAATATTATATAAATTTAGTCGGTAAGTCGAAAAACTTCAATAAATCAGTATTTCAACTAAATTTGCCAAAGCAACATCCTAAGCTTACGATGAAGGTCGTGACCTATAATAAGTAATCTAAAATCTAATTGTTTTACCGCATTTTGCAAGCAGCTGCCGCACCTTAAATCTATTTATGTATTATAGAAGATGTAATTTATCAATAATCTACCTTCGGACAATGCTATACAGTTGAAAGGTGAGTGAAAGATCGCTCTTACTTTAAAATGAATCCAAAGAAAATGAAAGTAATGCTTCATTCATCACAAATTCAAAAAAACAACATACCACACCTTATCTCGCGATCGACTATCGCCAAAATAGCCCCGGGGCCATCAGACTGATTTAAATTAAATGGCTTACAATCTCGTTTATAAAGAATGCCAGAGACCGAGCACATGGTATATATATATATATATATATATATATATCCAACGTTCACTTTCTTCTCGAAGACTTAAATGCGCACAAACGCTAATACAGGTGAATAACGAGCAGACATTCAATAAGGAAGAGTGTTCAGCCAAACACATTTTATATGAATATACGATCAATATAAAACAGATTTTAATATTTTATAGTCACACAGCATCGCTATCCACGACGATAGAGCCATTAGCATTACGTTATAAAATAAATTACCTTCGCGCATGCGCTCTATTGCCGAGAGCATATAAGTATAACGCACTTTGCCGGCATTCCACGGTAGAAAATATCAAAACTGACTCATTATATGCGCTAGCCAGGAACTCTCGGGCACTTGTGTGTGTTTTGTTTTTCTTTTTAATTTTGGTAAGCACAAAAAAAAAACTGTATCATCATAAAAGGTACACTTTATAATGAAAGAAACGAAAAAAAAACACCGTTTAGTCATAACTTTCTCCTGAGATAAGCAGTAAAATCATCATGCGCGCTTATAATTGAAATTGGTCTCTCTAACTATATGCAATATGTGTGAGATGAGGAGTTTACATATTATTATATACAATATTAATCATTGAAGGTGCGTAATGCGATTGGCAATAAAATGTAGTTCCGTGTCACCGTTAATTTGAAAATCGCTTAAATTATGTAGATAATCTTGCGCGAGGTGGCAATTGGCAAGGTGTGCTTAAGTGGTTGATTTTATGTTTATATGCGTCACAGTGTGCTTTCGTTATTGCCTACAATTATTACCCAATTACAATTTTGTTTTAATAAATATTAATTTTGATGCTATGCAATTACATGTAAATCATAACAGAGGGCGTGTCTGTTGCATAAGTGACACCTGTCAGATATACACAATATAGACGGAAGGGCCACTTGTGTCAGAAAGTCAATCTGGAATACATACAGACGTAAAAGTTACCAGGAAATATTTTTCAGTGATTAAATATATGCAGATACCAGTATTTGTATATAAATAGTGCAGTTACATAGACATTAAATACACATGGTACGCATATTATTGATGTGATAGATTTATTATAATATTACATATGATTACGCGATGCTGCTGTACAAATAAACCACTTTCTCCGCACGCACCCAAGTTCCAAAGACACCCGCTCGGCAAATTTACAATGTATTAACATGCTTTACCGGCTCGATCGTGATGTTCGTGTACGTTTGTGTAAACGTCTGTCTAACAGCATACGCAAAATATATTTAAAAAAAAAGTACTTATAAGATAACTCTGTCTTGTTGCACGTTATCCATAAAATTCAAAATGCAGAAAGCTAAACACGTTTCAAACGCACACGCCAGCCAACAATTTGTATTCCGCGAGAGGCGCTGCTGGCATATGATGATTTTGTTGTGTGCGTTGCAATGCGCGCCACACTCTCAATAATAGGCATTTATTTCGAAATGCTACATTACATTATTACTAATATACACATTTGTATTGCAGCTATACGGAATGTAAATATTTTATTAGATGTAAGCATGTGAATTATTTGTTGGTATATAATCTTGAAGATACCAATCGCGCAGCACGCCATACGAACACGATGTTATCTGAATGGGCTCATTAAAGCACACGATAACGATCGGAAATTATTTAATGATAGTCATCTCTGTGTGCAATGCTGATGGTATATATATGCACTTGTTGTTTGTTGTGGTGGTCGTATTGATATATAATTGGATAAATTTACTCAGCGCGATGTGCCACCGGATACCTATGGAGATGTGTAGCAACGGTTATATTTGTATGCGGCGAGCATTATAAGAGGCGTGTATATACTTTCTTTGGAATTTGATCTGAATATTTTCAGACTAGACGAGGATTTTATTTGTACATATCTGTAGACTATTTTATATGCGTAATGACTATAATTTATCATTATTTTATATTGTTGATCAAATCATGGATAATTTACTGGGGTACTGTCTGTAAACAGAAGAAATAAGCAGAAGGATACCTAAAAAAAATATCCCATAATAATTGGAATGGACAATATGGAGAAACATAAATAGATGGATCTCTAAGGACATAAAATAAACAATTAACAAGCCAAATATTAATCTACCTCTACATTTATAATAGGGGTTGACCAATAAGAATAAAATTGATTTAAAGGGAGATATAATAAAATTAAGGAGACTATTTAATTAGCCAATTTCTTGAACATTTATTTTAAATGTTTGCCAGGGGATTATAATCTTTTACAGCAAGGAATCCACAGATGAATAGTTTAAAGTTTTTAAATTGCTCTTATGAGATGGGCTCCATTTTACCCCAATTGTTGTTGTTGTTTTCTCCGTCCTGCTGAAACATCCAAATTTGGCGCTGTGCGAAGGACAAAATTATAAATGATTTTTTACACATTTGTAAAAAAAAAATCGATTTGATTCTGCCGCCCAGCCAAGTAAGGAGCTTAAGAGCTACATGGTCGGCCACCAGCAAATTTTACCTTTTTTGAGATCCTCTCTATGTTTTTTTGGTATAAAGGCGATATTTTTGAAAATCTAACGTCAAAATTTAACGCAAAACTGTGAATCCGAAAACAGAATCGTTGTGTAGCGTTCTGCCTCTCCATCTCTGAAGACCCTGCGCCTTGTTTTTGTCAGTCCATGTCGAAGTTAAGTATTAAGTATAGTTAAGGTGACCAGACGTTCCGCATTTGTCTGGATAGTCCCGCTATTCAGTAGATTTTCCTGCGTCCTGCTTAATTTTCAGAATGTGCGGTAAAAAATGCAGATCAAAACGTTTTTTTGTCGAATGGTTAAAAAAAAGTTTTATTATTATGATACTTACATTTGTGTTATTATTATTTTTATTTATTTATATTTAAGACAAATATAGATACGACTGAACAATAATACCACAATATTTGTGCAATCGCAAATAGTTGCTTCATAACGCACTGCAACGCACGTACAATATATTTAGGTTGCGTTCTAAAAAAGTTGCTTCATTTGACCGAGTTCCATTGTCTTCGAACCTTGGATTTATAGTCCTTAACTAATCTGTTTAATGGTTAACAGTTTTTCCAACAAATATTATATTTTCGATTAGGTTATAGAAAACAGTCTCATTGTATTTTATTTTAATTATGTTTACCTTATCAAACCCGAATACCATTTTTCCTATTCCTGTTGCATGTTTACCGAGAAAATGTACCTGCAGGCTTTATGCGAAGCAACACACACGCATATACGCGCTGGCAGCTAACTGTAAAAAATAAATGGTTCAGCTTATGCCCGATTTCTCCACGAAATTAATCCTCGATTTAAAATAAAACACAAATATTAGTAGGTAATTTGTACGAGTTAACTCAAGGATTAATTTCGTAAAGAAATCAGGCCTTAGACAATCAAAAAACACACATGCGTTATTATAATTATAAAATATATAAATCCAGCGTTTACTGTTAGCAAAAAATACACGCACACACACAGACGCCGAAGTTGCTTATATTTTTGTTTATATTTATATATACACGTCGGGAGCTGAAACACACTCGCGATTTCACAAAACAGTTACACGAAACGGGACAATTAAATACGACCCCGAAATATTTTTTGACGACTGCGTGCTAGAGAAAATGTATGACGAATGATACACAGTGAAATGGTGACTTGCTCAAACATGTTTTGTTGAAGGCGGGTCTTGTTGTTATGTGTTGTCAAATTGTCAAATTTAACCGTAACTGAACGAACGAAGAACGATATTCTAACACGTACATAGACAATAGTTCTTCAGCGTGTAGTCAAAAAGGAATGACCCTGCACGTGGGGGAAACGATAATCATTTACGTACATGTGCTAAGTCTCACTGTATGGAATTGCCTGACAATTGTTCTTTAGCGCTATTTGGCATCCGCTTTTGCCCGAACTTGATAAGTTTATTATCACCTTGTGCAAATGCTCCTCCGATAATCGTCCACCGCGAAACAATTTGCACGAGATAAATATACGTACTGACAGAAGATAAAATTTAGTAACAGCAGTAAAACAAAAGAAACCGTTATGAAATATAAATAAATAAATAGTTTTTTTTCCAGGATGAAGAAAATAATTTAAAAATATAATAATGCATTTAAAAATTTCGAACAATAATTGCGAATTCCGAATATATTATGAATTATAATATGTAAGTACTTTGGCCACACTTCACAGATGAATTATTATCCACTGAACTTTATAAACAATTCTACCACATATTTATAATCGTTTAGTTGGTACTATTGTATGAATTCATAACCTAAACTAGACGATTTTTTTTAAATTGTGTAATATGTTCATTTTCTAGTTATATATAAAAACTCTGTGAAAATATCCCGTTATTGACAATTGTATGGATTGAATGTCAAATAATGAAGGATTTAAGCAGAATAAAACATGTAGAAATAAATATGTTCGTTTTAAATTAAATCGAATTTCTTAACGACTCATTTTTGATATTGAGCATGAACCAATTTCTAGGAATCTGGGCTTTTCACATGATGTATATTACAACAACAAAAAAAATAAAAAAATACACAAAAACAAATAATACACTGTAGACATTCCAAAATTCGACAATGACGCTATTCCCGCTATAGCTAAGTCCCGTTCCCGGAATGCACAATGTGAGTTAACGGGACAGTTCACAGTGTATATATTTGAAGAGAAAGTAATTAATCTTGTCAATTTAGATGTGTTACATTTATAGAAATATAGTATAATAGTTTATAGATAACATTTTGTGTGTGCTTACATACTGTTTTACACGGTTTGCGGCGGTTTCGGCGCCCCCACTTCGTCGCGCAAACTTACACTTACAATCTGATTAGTACTCTTTTTATTACAACAACAAAATTACACAAAAACAAATACGTTGGCGTATAATTACAATGCAGTCGTGACATTCCTAAAATTCGACCCTTTCCCGGTAAAAGTAAAAAAGTATACTAAATGCTATATTACATCTATAGAAATATAATAGTTTATAGATACAATTTTATGTGTACTTACATACTGTTTTACACCTATATATATTTTTTTAGGTATATCTAAGGCCTAACATAAAAATACTCATAATAATATACGTATATTCACCAAAGTCCATACAATCTAATTAGTGATTACTGTTTTTTAAGTCAAAATTCCTGGAATGGCAAAATATCTTCTTTTTTATATTCTTGAGTTCGAGGGGCAATTGTTTTATGGCGACCATATAGCCAGCAGTCGGCTCCGTTTCGCAAGAATTTTACGCTAGAGGCGTAGCAGTCGACTTATTATGAATGGATTCATGGATGTGTGTTTTATGGCGAGAAGAATATTTTGTTTTATATAAATATTTTTTAAATGTGTTTTAATAATATCCTAGCTTTTTCTCATATTTTGTTTTTACTGACATTAGACATCATCGTCATGTTAACAGAGAATTTTTTTGAAACAATATTCTTTCAAATCTAAATTAATTATGTCAATTAGAATTACACAATAACTTCTTGCATCAAATGGAAAAATAACTGGCAGCTGGTTTTATAGCTTTTGACACATTTGACCGCAAAGATCGTGTACCCAAAACGTGTGACTTGAAAATACGAAATCATATAGTTATTTGCCCATGAAAATAAAATCGCGCGAACATTGCGATGGGGCAAGCCAATACCATAAAGCGGGCAAATCTTAAATTATACAAATTCTCCGGCGCGCGCTTCTAATTAAGTCTCTCTGTATACACATCCAATTATGTCCGGCACAGCCACACTGATCTTGGTGTTTGAATCATAAGACACGACTATACAATTCGTTCTTCTGTTCTATAGTATATATTGCACCATCTCATGTAGCGTGCATAAGCACTCCGCAACCGAGTGATCCACTTCTTAATGAATGCGCGCGCGAGCAAGCGCAACACTTAATTGCAATAGTAGTAGTTTACAGTCGAGTAAATGTTGTCATGCTTCCACGGCAAACGAGCACTGATTTTATATAGTTAAGTTATATGATCATATTTATGATGATGTTATCAAGATGGTATCCACATATTATTAAATAGTAATATTTCACTAGAAAGCACGATTTGCAATTATATTATAAATGTACGAATATCTAATTTCAGTTGGTCACAATATTTATACCGACTGTTATTGTTATATGCGCTACTATTTGCGGCTAGTTTTAGACAAAGGAGTCATTATTAATTAAACAAGAATCAACGATGTGTGCTGTGTGTGTGTGTGTGTGATCGCCTATAGAAAGTGAAACCTGCTTTTAGGTCAATTATGGTTGGTTGTGCCAAGTCAAACGAGTTGAGACCACATTCTTAATAATGTGTGTTATGCAACTTATTTTAAACAGTTATTCTGCGATGATTTCATTTAACCGGACTTTTTATTTCTTCTTTTATAGATTCAACATGAGAAGAGCAATTGTCATACAACTCTGCATTAGCCTCGTGCTAGTGGTCAGTGTGTCCGGTGGTGAGCGATGGTCTCGCCAAATTCAGAATTCAGGATTCATAAACGGAGGGGGTGGTCCAGCCGGAGAATGGATCCCAGTGCCACGACCAGCCAACGAACGACAAGCGGGAGCCCGCCTACTAAACTACACGCCCATTCAGCATCATCATCCTCAGACACAGTACGTGCCGCATGTATTCCAACAGCAGCCCAGTGAGCACCCTCGTCAGGCTGTTCAATACACTGGCGAGCCTTTCCAGCAACAGCAGCAGCGTTTTTACCTTCAGCAACAACCTCAGCAGGTCCTGCAGCCACAGCAACAACAGCCTCAGCAAATCCAATATCATGCTCAGCCACAAGCTCAACCTCTGGTTTCGTATCAGCCACAACAGCCACCACAGCATCTACAGCCACAGTTGGCTCCTGTCGAGATAAATCAGCACTTCCAGTACCAGCACTTGCAGCAACAGCCAAATTTTATTGAACATCCAAAACCTTCGTTCTTACAGGGTGAAATCCCTCTGGAAGAAGCACAAAGACCACGTACCGAACAGCTACTACAACAGCGGCCCACACTGATTGAACACAACTATCAGCAACCCAAAGTTCAGGTGCAGAAGCAAGTCTATGTTATGCCACCGCAACCCACCAGCCCAGCACCACAGCCTCAAGAAGAAGTGCAACTCCTCTATGTTCCACTGGACACACTGCGTCAGCAGAACAACAACCATCCTCAACAATTCCAGCATCAAAACCACAAATACAGTGTGAATCCACTGCAGATCAATAATTTCTATACTCCTCTGCCGTACACCACTGAAACAACCATTCGGGAGCCGTCCAGTACATATGCACCACCTCCAATTGCTGTTACTACGCAACGCAGCAGTCCTCAGCACAGATTCACGAGTGCTCCTCACATAGAAAAGAACAAGGTCAAATCGCATCAACCACCGCTAGCCATGTTCATGTTGAACGAAATCAACGAAGATGATGTGTCCGTCAATGATGTCTTGTCTGTTCTCAAGGACGCCAAAAATATAGACGTACTCGATTCAGCCAGCAAAAAATCCCCAAAAGTCTTCGTTGGTCCTTCCGGCCTAAGCACTCCAAACGGATACACCAAATTCGAACTACCCTATCTCTCATCCATCGAACAGAATCGATCCGAACGTCAAGTAGACTATCTACCTTTCTTTGTTGCTCCACTAAGCTATCGCGCACCAAAAGGATTTGCCAAAATACCATTGCCTGCACCACATGTCGGTTCCGTCGTCGTAAACACACCTGCAGAAAATGCCATTGACGTCGAAACCAACAATGTACCGTACCATCAGCAAACAGCTGCAGAGTACTACTCTACACCACAACAGCAGTCCTATCCACAGAAAGTTATGTACATGACACCAAGCACTGAAGCCTATCGTGAGACATACACGACACCAAGCACTGAGTCGTACCGACAGACATACACGACACCTGCTCCTCAAAAGAATTATGGCTTCCGTTTGGGCAGTGATGTGTTCACCACAACCTCCACGACCACAACAACACAAAATCCTGCCAATCGGTTCTCGTTTTCAACTCGTGTGCCAAACGCCCAGTATCATACTCAGTTCAAACAGTACAATGAGATCACCGGCAGACCTTTATCTCAAAAAGCAGAACCAGTTTTCGACCAACAACGCATTAACCTAGGTCCATCCTCTACACCTGTTCCGTCACAATACCATGAACAACCGACACGTAAACCATTCAATGTTGACCAGTACAATGCTGGCACCTCCACAGTGGCTCCAGCACAGTCAAACTCATTCGAAAGCTATCAATCGTACAAAGAAAACTCTTTCAAACTGCCCACAAAACATCGCAGTAATCTGGCGCACTTCAATAACGGACCATCTACATCGGCACCATCATCCTCACCTTTCTCAAATTTCCAACAGAATTCTGACACGACTGACTTTAAACAGTATAAACCATTGGCACCAGCACATGTACAAAACGAGGAATACTTTAATGTCAAGAATCTGAACACCATGGAATCGTTCTCGCCAAGCCACGAATACGTACAACCCCAGACCAACCAAACCGAAGAGATCGTCGACACAGCTTTTGTTCCATTCCAACCAGAGATCAACTACTATACAACACCGCAGCCAATTGAAGAGGTACGCTCTCAGAAGCCTGCCGTCTATGCTGAAGCACCTAGTCGTGCACAACCAAATCTGCAAGTTCAAACCGGACGGCCAGACATTGACGTATACACAACAAAACCCGCCGAATACTCAACAAAGGCACAGGAAATCTATAAAATGAAAAGTTACTACAAGGATCAGGAAGCATTCAAGAATCGTCCGCAACTTCAGTTGCCCTCATCAACGGCGTCACCATTCTACCAGACAATCTCATACACACCAGTATCCACATCTTACGAGACTGCCCAAAATAATCTAGGCACATCAGCTAAACAGAACGACTACGAATCTAGCACTGAGTCTAATTTCATTAGTGACAGTGTCCAGCAGAGCACACCACCTCCACGGAATACAATTACCTACTTTACACCATCTCCTACCGATGATGATGAATACCGTTATAACAACAATAACTACAAAACGGTTGACTCCAGTCGTTTTTCCTCTGGGTCGAGTAGCAGTACTCCTTCTAGTAACGACGATTTCTCGCAGCGCCTTAATACTGGCGATAGACTCATAAAGTATCAACCAAATCAATACAAGTTCACGCGTCAGCAGCTGGAATACACCAGTAGTAGTCCATCGCCTCACGTTGAGGTATCTTCACCGAGCTATGGACGCCAGCAGGAAAGTAGTGAAGAATACACAAGCTCAAAGTCGTACAGTCTACCATCCGAATTACCTCCGATCAGTGCTAGTCTTCCGGGTCAAATTAACTCTCTAATGGAAGAGGATGAAATGGAACAGATTAGATCATCAACCATGTCAACTACTACATCAGTACGTCCATCGTCACCGGCCACCCGAAAAACACCAACACGTGGCAGACGTCCACTCGTACCCAGAACCAGCAGCAGTACATCGACAACCGAAAACTACATCAGTAGCAGTGAGACTACCAATCGTAGGGTACCTAGCCGTGGCCGTCGTCCAATTCATTATGCCAATCGAACGACCACTCTACGAACGCCAACCGCCCGGAATCCAAATCGCGTTAAATACAATCCAACACCCGAAGAGCGTCAGCGCTTCCATGCCCGTGCTAAACAAAATGGCGGTAATGCTAAGGGAGGAAAGTCCGAAGAAAACCTCGAGTACCAACGTGACGTTCTTAAGCAAAACTATCCAGTAATCCAGCGTGGCGGAGCATCCACCGATAAACCTGCAACGGAATCATATACAACCGCATCATCATATGCCCATGAAACACAGAAGACCTCGCCCTCTCGACAAACTGAAGATGAAGTAACATTCAGTCAATCGTCAGCCTCAGATAATTATCACTCGACAGCCAGCTATGACCAGAATCAGTTGCAAACTAATCAGGAAGTACAAACCGCAAGTTCATCGTCGTCATCAACCGAAAATTATCCTCCTGTATTCTATTCGGAAGAACTGGACACCGTTGTAAACGTAGGTAACGTAAAATACGCTGAGATGCGTCCTGTGTTTGTTTCAAGTACATCTGCTGCGCCAGTCCCAAGGAGTCGCGAAGAAGATGTTGTTGTAATTGAACCACCAAAGAAACGACCGACATTTGTAAAGAGAACCTCTCGTCCGACAACAACTACTACCAGAGCGCCACCTAGCGTAGTTGTCACCACTCCGTATTCCGTCTCCTCAAAGGAACGATCTTCAAACGAACGATACACAGTAGGATTATTTGAAATTGTATAAAAGACTAAAAATATATAATTGAATATTTTGAATTATAGTTACGTCCAAAAACGCGCTTCGAACCGTCCACAACAACACCGGCACCACGACCGGCACCGAAAATCCGTAATGGCCGCCTCCGTAGACCGATCAGTACCACCGTTCCAACCACCACACTCTCGCCTGAAGTCGAGACTTACGTGGACGAGAGCTACCAGCAGATCAGTCGATTCAACAAGGATTTCTATCCCGAAGCAACAGCTGCAGTACCGTCAAAGCGAAATGAGGTAAGAATAAGAGAAATAATATCCATTATAATATATTATTTATTATTTATCATTTATATAGAAAAAACGTCGCTATGGCAACCAATTTGCCCTGGAAACACAAGAATCCCAATGGTCAGCTACCATCAACAATCAAAACTCATTCCAGCCCATCGATCCGAACGCACGTGGAAAATCGTTGAAGTTCGACCTAGACCAATCCGAAGAGACGGAAATCGTTACAGCGCCATCTGTGAGTGAGGTAAAATACTATTTAAAGTTATGTATGTAGAATATGTTTAATAACATTTAGTGTGTGTTTTAGGACACATTTATGTTTAACGTGGCCGCTGACCTAAGCCAAGGACACTCTGCTTCTTCGGCAGACCACAAAGTAGTTGAGATTAGGTAAGTCTATTATGAAATAGATTTATTTGATTTGGGTTTTTATCATTTAATTTTGTATAGTACAACAACGGCTGAGCCATCCCTGGTAGATCTACTCGAAGAAGCTATGTCAGACATTAGCAACGACATTGTTAAGAAGCAAGAAGGACTAGAAGATCGGTATGCCATCGATGGAGAGGCAGCCAGTGCAAAGTCCTTTAACATGTCGGATGACAACGATTCAATGGAAACGACAAAGACAAAAAGACGTGGAGTTTGGAAGCGTGTGCGAGTACGACCAGCTGATACCTTTGAAACAGCTGAATCACAAAATATTGGCAAACAGATCTATAATACCATATTGAGTGACACCAAGCAATCCAGCGAACGATTCAAGGAAGAACATAACGTACGATTAAACGGATATGTGTTGGAAGGAGAAAGTGAGGAGGTAGATGAAGATGTTGACACTGTGCAGCCTATTCAACGGGAAGTTGTAGACTTGGAAACAAAGTTTCTTGTACATAATGAATCCGTTGTAGAGGTGACAACGACACTGCCAGAGCTAACGACGGATTTTGTCGAGATTACAACAATTCCCGAGGTAAAGATTGAAAATGAAACAGTCATGGCAAGTACCACAACATCTACAACAACAACAACAGAAAAGTCTGTAGAGTTACCTCAAACTACCGAAGTAGTACCAATAGATACAACCGTCGCCGCTTTGTACACGGAATCCGAAAGCCAGACAGCATCCACAGAACGTCCATCGTACGATGACTACGAGGCAGAGTTTCGCACAGAACGATCTGTAATGGTAGAATCTCATGAAGCTGCTCCGAAAGAAGTGGACCAGCAGGCACAGTCAACTAGCATAATGGATGAGGTCAAGCAAAAGCTTAGCGAACTCTTTTCATTCAATGAAGAAGCAGAAGAGGAAGTGGAAGACTATGACTTCGAGAACAATAATGCAGTACAACCCGGTCGAATGCAACAGTACACTACAATCGAACGTACAAAATCGTCCGAAGAGGATCGTGTTGCAGCCAAAGAAGAAGTTCCACAGAAGGAAATCGTACATCCTGTCACCGAACCGTCCTCTTTCCACAAGGATCTTATGGAATCGGTGATATACGCCACATCGACGTCAACGGAAATCTCACACGAAACCGAGATCTGCTATCGTGGTCGATGTATAAAAACCGACAAGAAACATAACATACGCAAGTAAAACAACAATCATCAAAGTGGAACCTTCAAAAATAATGTGCATTTCTCCACAAATTACATCTCTTTATATATTTTTTTAGCATATAGCTCCATTGACTTACCTTCTTTATTTATTTTTCCATTTCATCTATAGTTTTGTGTCATTTTTCATGATTTTTATTTTTATTATTATATTTAACTAGGTTATGTATAGATTTAGAGATATTTATTTTTGGAAAATATTATATAATTGTATATAGAAATAAGAAAAACAATAGTGAGCAAAATCTCGCTTAAACAGAAGAAAATTTGTAAATTGTAAAATCTATACCAAATTATATAGGTGAAAATTGTTTTGTAAGAGCCAAGTGTGACAGCAATACCTTAGAATAGAGATTGCATAACCTTTAATAGCGTCGCTTGTGCACAATAATATATGCACACTTCGCTGTGTTTTTTTTAATTTTGAAATATATATATTTATATGAAAATGTATTGTAATTTTATACGTTATTAATGTATGTATTTTATTGGTGTGTTTAACCTATAAATAATGTACGATGTAATCTTAAAAAAATAAATGTATTATTAAAATATTTGCAAATGTGTTTTTATAATAGTAAATAATAAAATAAAAAAATAGTATATTTATTTTTTGTTTAGATTAAATCTATTAAAATTTATTTATCGCGTCATAAGTATACTATAAAAATTGCACCTTATCTAATCAAAGTCACAATTATTTATATTGTAATTGTGTGTTCAGTTTAACAAATTATCGATTCGGCCCTGCAACAAAATACTTTCGCATTTATAAAATAATACGGTGAACGTACTCCGAATACCTTTTTCACAGCCCTATCAAAAGTCATAGAAACGTCAAATCAAAACGTTTGCTCGGCATCTTGTTTTTTTGTTGTACTCGCGCCGAACCAAATGCAAATGCAACAAAATAACTAAATTTTCTCAATAACTAGGTCTATTCTATATAATCAACATAATGGTTAAGTTAACGCCCGAACTTATTAATTCGTCTATGCAGTATATAAATCCGTGCAGGGATCGTGAACTGGATCTGCGTGGTATGCATTTTTCTAGGTTATGTTAACTGTGCTTTCACTAATAAAATATTGTTTTTGTGTTTAGGCTATAAAATACCGCAAATCGAGAATATGGGCGCAACGCTAGATCAGTTTGACACGATAGACTTCTCGGACAATGACCTGCGAAAATTGGATGGATTTCCGTATCTGCCTCGAATGAAGTGCTTGCTATTGAACAACAATCGTATTGTGTATGAATTAGAAGATTTTCATTTGGTTTCATTTATTTGCAAACGATTATCATTACAGACGAATAACCGAAAACCTACATGAGTATCTTCCTAATTTGGAGACGGTTATACTTACCGGTAACAACCTACAGGAGTTGGGTGACCTGGAGCCTCTGACGCACCTGAAAAGCCTACAAACGCTATGTCTACTCATGAATCCACTATCGACTAAACCAAACTATCGCGAATATGTGGCTTTTAAGTAATTCTTTTTTATTTTTATTGTTTTTCGAAAATCTATTGTTGTTCTTAAAGATTCCCAAATTTGCGCTTACTGGATTTCCGCAAGATTAAATTGGCAGATCGGAAAGAGGCCATTGAATTGTTCAAGAGCAAAAAGGGCAAGGAGCTTTTGAAAGAGATCGCAAAGAAGACCAAAAACGTTCAACCTAGTTTATTGGTGGCCGAAAATGGAACCTCTAAAGGTACATTTAGTCAATTTTCTAAATTATGTTTTACAACATTTATTTACAGTGCCCGGTGCATCACCAGCTGATATTTTGAAGATTCGTGAGGCCATCAAAAAGGCAACGTCCCTGCAAGAAGTGGAACGACTTACACGGATTCTGCAGTCTGGTCAGATTTCAGATGAACTGTTAAACGGAAAAGGTAACAAATAAAAACAAAAGCAATTGTAATTTTATCAATATTTGTTCCTTATAGCACCAGACGAGTTGATGGACACTTATTAGGTCAGCTCATCGTTCACATCATACAGGTATTCTCAAGAGAATTTTTCCACATTTACCAATCTGAAAATAAATAACTTTTTCATTTGAGAGTGCTTAATGATGATAAGAACATATACACAAAATTGGTAAAATATTAAAAAAAAGAGTTATTTTTTATTTAAAATAAATTATGTTCAAGTGTTGATCTTCGAGAAGCGATAAATGGGTATTTCGAATAAACACATACATATTACTACAGTAGCGTGTTTTCTCTTGTTAACTCATCTTTGGGGACTGACTTCTATACTTTTTAGCATTGTGATTTATCGTCCATTGAAGAACGTCTTTATAGTTGGATCGCAATGTCCTTTTTCAGTTGAAAGCATAGCACGTATGAACGATCCCACCCTAGCGCACTTTAGAATATCTGATATGCCCATTTTGAAAAGGAGTTTGTGAGGCTAAAATCTATAGATTTAACCAAAAAAAAAAAACGAAAAATTTAAGAAAATTATTATATATGAGGTTATGTCGTACATAAGTTATCCCTGCTCATTAATAATAAAAATTACATAAAATATAAATGCCTGGGTCTTAACATGGCCGGATAAACATTTAAAAGAAGAGACGCAATTTGAGGTTAGATACAGTTATAAAAGAACAAATAATATATTGTTTCCATAAAGTTAATCTTATTTGTAGAAATAATTTAAATGAAACTTTTAAAAATCGATAAAAAAAATAACTGTTTCGAACACCGATTGTTTTTATTTTTTAACACTGACGTTTTAACGAAAACAAGATACGGACAATGAAGTAAGTAACATATTATATTTGAGTTTTTTGCATACATACGTTATCCTAGATAGCCAAATTTTTAATAAAAATAAAAAATATTTAATACCTGTCTAGGATATTAATTCATATATAAGAAGATAAATGGCCAAGATGCCGGCGTCGTGAAGGGTATTTAAACTATAAGTTTTATTTTGAGGTTAGATATACTTATTTTTTGAAATGTAATGTTTTCTTTATTTGAAGTAAGTATAAGTATAAGATCACTCTTTATTTTAACTTCAACAATTTAATAGACAAAAATTATTTTAGTTTTCCTAAACAATTAAGTAGTCCAAAGTAGATGTAGCGCTGCAGCTTGTGATACTTTTATTTGTCAAACCAGTGTTACAAAAAGAAAATAATTAGTAAGGTTAAATAATATTAACAGTTTAAAACTAAAGTGTTATTATTAAAAGTTCTAAAATCGTTCACAAAAGTCGTATCTTTCAGGAAATAAATAATAAAAAAACTGAGAATTGAATATATTTAAATAAATAGAATATTCAAGTATATTCCAATTTTCAGTTTTTCGATTTTCTTTCACAAAATAATTAATTAATTAATATGCGGACATTAAAAAAGGAAAAAAATCGACTGAAAATGATAGTAGTAGTTTTAAATTAATAGTTTATCAAGAACCTTTCTTGTAGAACAAATATAAATAATATTTCTAATGTTTTTTTTTACAAATAAATCACCTTGTATAAAATACATCATGAAAACATTTTCGTGCACATTATATAGATGTCACCACCTTTGCCAAAAGCAATCGGCGCCAACCTCACGACGCGCATGTCAACGATCCGAAATAATATTAACGCTGGTAACCCTGTGCCTTTTCTCTTCCGCTGGTCAAAATGGTGAGAACGACTTGTGAATTTTTTTGTTAAATAAATTTTAAATCATCCACCACAAAATGGATTGTTAATGTGAAATTTATGTGACAAAAGATGCCTAGGCATCCTGCGCAATCAACTAATCGTGTATTTTTCATTTCAGGGTATTGACATTTCGCATAAATACGATCGCAAAGTACGTCGTACTGAGCCAAAGTCCCAGGATGTATACTTGCGGCTGCTCGTCAAAGTAAGTTTGAAATATTCGTTAACGTGTGTGTATTTTTGTACAGAAACTATGTGTTGCACGGTTTCAGTGGATATATGTGTGTAATCATTGTGTAAAATTGTGAATTTCGGGCATCCTTGTCGCCTGTGTTAGCAATAAAAGTGTCTAACGTTAGACTTCTTGTGAGGTTATGTTTTGATTGAGAATGTGTCAACTATTTTTTGATTGGGAGCTTTTGCGTACTATTTAATAACACATATGTTATCCCTAATCACATTTTATGATACTAAGCCAATTTTATCAGCAGTTCCGTAAATACATTTGTTTTACTGGTTTGTTGTTCAACCGTGAGTATATTAAGCAATTTGTCATGCGTGTTCCTATTTCTACATTAGCTAAAATTTTAATTTACATAAACATGCTTTAATCTATCTATACATATTCCATTAGCAATGTATTAATTGAAGCCTACATACAGTTTCTGTTACCAAAATAAAAAAACATGTAATCTTCTCCCTCCACCTTTCATAACACTAATTAATAATCTTATTTACATTTCAGCTGTACCGTTTCTTGTACAGGCGCACTTACAAGAAGTTCAACAAGGTCATCTTGAAGCGTCTCTTCATGAGCCGCATCAACCGTGCTCCATTGTCTCTCCAGCGTGTCATCCGATCCATCAAGGCTCGTGGTGCTGAGGATGCTATCACCGTCGTTGTCGGAACCGTCACCGATGACCTTAGGACCTTGGAAGTTCCAAAGTTGAAGTTGTGCGCTCTGCGCGTAACCGAAAAGGCTCGTGCCCGCATCTTGGCCAATGGTGGTGAAATCATCACTTTCGACCAGTTGGCCGTACGATCCCCAACCGGCAAGGGAACTTTGTTGATCCAAGGCAAGAGGACCGCTCGCGAGTCATGCAAGCACTTCGGTAAGGCTCCCGGTGTGCCACACTCTCACACTCGCCCATATGTTCGCTCAAAGGGACGCAAGTTCGAGCGTGCTCGTGGTCGCAGGCGCAGCTGTGGTTACAAGAAGTAAGCTCCGTTATATACACTTCCTGTGTATATATTTGTGTGTACTCTTGTATTTGAAGAAACAAATAAAAATCTTAATTTGAGGTAAATCTATCATTTGTTTTTATTCGACGTTCAAAGGTTTTATAAATAAGGCACAAGATTATGTTGTTGATCAAACACTAAAGGATGCTGGACCAGTAGTTCACTACAGGTTGATCGTGCGGTTGAATACCTAGGATCTTCCGGATTTTTGCAAGTTCGTGATTGGAAGATATATTTTTCATGCACATGATTTTGCTGAAAATATGTTTGTTTATATAAGGGATTATGAGATTGAAATTACTAATTTACTTTTTCCATTCTTCCACTAAGACTCTCAGGTGTTTGTTTAGTACAAGGTCTGTAAACAGTTTCTCATTGACTGCCTTTATAATCTTTGTCAAAAGATCAGGCACTGCAAGCAAAAAAATTCATATAATATACCATACATATCAGTACTTTTGTAACCAACATTTTGCGGGAAGTTCTCCAGACCATCGAACTCGTACCGTTTCCTCTTCAACAAAATCAACGCGAAAAACGGTGCTACATGGCTGTGGCACAGCCACTTCTGGCAGAACAGACAAAATTCGACACTCCACACCCGGCACATACTTTACACCGTCCATACGCGTCAGTTGATGCATTCCATATGGTAGAAGCTTCCGTAGTCCCTTCATAAGTCTTATTGTTTTCGACTGTGGTCCTCTTAAGACTATCTAGTTGTTAACATAACAATCGTTTTATCATATATACATAAAATGTTCATTTTATTAGACTTACTTGTATTCCGACAATTGCACAATAACATGCAGCCGTGAAATCAGATCTAAGTAAATCCCGACATTTGTGCAGCGAGTAGAATGTCTCGTCGTCATCGATGTCATCGTGAGCATGTCTGCGCAGCCAATTCTCCTTGTTCATTTGTACCATAGAAAACCCTTCTTCGGTAGTGCGACCAATCCAAGCGGGCACAGTCGGACTGCCCAAAGTCACAGATTCGGTAAGCGTGCGTGCTCCGGCCCACAGGAGCCACGTAAACTGAGAATGTAGCTGTGCAAATATATGTGGTTCACCAGTTAGCGTATGCAGTGATCTTGGTGCCTGAGTGTTTGCCTGGCCAGCATTCAGACGTTGTGCTCGTTCCGAGTTTTTGGTCTGCTCAGCCGTATAAATGGCAAACGCATAATTCTGTAATCGGTTCGAGATCTTTTTTAGATTTTCGGCGAGGAACGGTTGAATGTTCAGCAAGTATGTCTTATCCTTCATAATGATAATAATCGAGAAAAGTCTCAGAAATCCTCGAGCCTGTGCGTCACGAATCTGAAAAGTATGACTGAGAACATGGCCACGAGTAGCATCACCAAAAAACACGAAACCACCATCTTTCTGAGAACTGACCTAGAAATAATATCCGATCCAGAAAAAGTTATATTTTTCTAGTATTTGTTTTATCAAACCTCACAGCTGAGACTCCGCACGGCTGCCTGTTTAACTAGCGGCACCACATCGACCAGCACTACGGTTTGAGTGCTCAAAAAATTTGCGTTGCTCTCACTATCCTGGCTAAGCATACCCATTGTGCTTCCAATGGAATTGCAGGCAGAGCAAACCTTTGTATCGTCCACATTGAACAGCAGTTCGTCTATCTTGGATTCACGTAATGTTTGGGTACAGAACACCGAACATGGTCCGTGCGTTTCGCAAAAGTTACACAACGCAATGATCGCGTTCATTTCATCATTGACTTAATATAATTTCATTGGAATTACAAACAAAGAGGTATAGAAGATGCACTTCCTGGTTTTTGTGTTATCGTCTTATGAGATCCGCGTAAAAGTATGTTCCCTTTTTTGTTTGTTGACGTATTTCTGGCAGTTGACAGATTTTGTGATGCTGCACACGTGACTTTTTGCATTTTTGCATCATTTTTGTTATGTTTATTAACAGTGTACGTGCAGTCATAGAATTAGGTTAACATTAATGCTTATTTCTCGAACTCGGAAATGAAATCGTTAAATAATAAATTTCACTTATTGTGTATACACAACTGTAACGAGCTATAATATATAAATATTTTCGTTTGTTGATAAATAAACACAAGAGATACTTGACAGCAGCTGTACGAAAATGACTCTATTTTTACGATTTGTTTGGATCTTATCAGGAAGTTTTAGAAACTTATTGTGCATGGGCCGGATACAAAATAAATGTGTTCTATTGGATATTAAACCAGGGATGTTAAATAAGTAAACGATTTTTTACGTAATTTATTATTTATGACATAAATGCAGGTACTCAAATGATAGGAAATGAAAGCAAAATGTATAACCTATACCATTAGAAATGATGTAACAACAACGCAGAATACTTTGCGCTTAGCTGTGTTGTTGATCATGCATTAAATTATGTCGAGAATTATGTTTCCCATAAACCGTAGCTTTCGCCTATGTTTTTTATAAGCGAAAATTTTACATTAAAATCATTTCATTGGCAAAATACATGTTCGCTGAGGGCGCTGTTTTAGACGTGAATAGTACAAAAAATTGCCAATCGGCCCTATTCACGCTCAACCTTCAGGATTTCCGCAATTAAAATGTATTTCATTGTTTTAAAACATCAATACAATTCTGTGGCCACAAGCAACAACGGCTTATGTCAAAGAACATAGTTTTGAGCTTGAACAGTTTAATGCGAGTTTTAATGTTTCAAATAATTATGTAAAATTATGTAAAAAATTACATAAGCCGTTACATAGAAAAGATAAAAATTTATGCAGAATTTAATTGAGAAATAGAAATTGAAAGAAATTCAATTATGGCTTAAGTCGACTTAAGCCGTTTTTACTTGTGGCCACAGAAATTATGTATGCATTGTGCTCCCGCATATTCTAATTCAAATCTTATGTGACTTTTGCAACATCAAGCATACTTTAATTGTAATTTTTATGTAAAAGTCATGTAAGATTTGAATTAGAATAATAGCTGTGAGCACCATTGCCTATTCTGAGTCGACTTGTAACTTTTAATTTATTTTTAAAAGAATATTAGTTTTGACAGTAGTTTAGTTTAATTGTGCTTTTCACAATATAAATTAATTTTTTTTTTTTTAAATTTCAATAATTTTAAAAATGCTAAGATGGCTGTGGTTTTTTTTTAGTAATAATTATATAGTTTCTTATTTTTTACAGGTACTATTAAATATTTGTTAACACTGCCCTCAAAATGTTGAAATTTTAGACCTTTTAAAATAATTACTTTCACGATAATCACTTATGAAAACCGTGTTCTAAACTTCCAAAAATGTCTTAAATACCCAAAATATCAATTTGCAAGATTTTATGCAATTGTTTTTCATGCGAAAATTGTGTTTTAAAATGCCTGAATTGCCTAAAATTCTAAAATTTTGAGTCTGAATGCAGTCAATTTGTGGAGAATCAAGCTTTAATGGTACAAATATTAAACGCAACAAAAACTGTTTTTATTAAAGTAAACATCCAATGCGCATTGTTCTGTTATATAATAACAAAAGCCATTAAAAAAAATTATGAAAACGTGTATTTCAATCATGCAACACTTCTTTGAGTAACAGCGCGCAGCCCTACCTCTGACATCTGTCGCGATCTCTACCATACCGACAAAAACATAACCGTTAATAATTGATAAATATAGCATTTTTGCGTGAATGCGTGTACTTCTCGCGGTCTCAATATAAAACACCAACAAAGTTTGATAAACTCAAATTCATCTAGACTATTGTGCATACATAAAGACATTCTTCCATAATGATCTGTGCTTAAAAGTTAAACAAGGAAAGAATCACGAAATAACAGTCAACATGTCAGCAAGTCTGAGTGAGAGCATTGATGTGCGTTGTTGTTTACCTTTTTTTGAAATATGATTGTGTGCGTCTTTTTATATGTGTATGTTTATTTCAGGGATACGAAGTATTGGAGCTGCTTGGCAAGGGTGGATTTGCGAGCGTGTACCGTGCAAGATGTCTAAAATCCGGACTGCTGGTTGCTATCAAAATGGTGAGTATGACGTTACTGTTAATAGTACTAATAGTACTAATAGTACTAAGAGCACGTATATTTGATACAGATTGATAGAAATCAGATGAACGCCGCTCGAATGGGCAGTCGCGTACAACAGGAGGTGGCAATTCATGCAAAGCTCAAGCACCCTGCTATTCTGCAATTGTACACATTCTTCGAAGACATGAGCTACGTGTATCTGGTGCTTGAGCTAGCGCACAACGGAGAACTACATAGATATTTGAAATCTAACAATAGGCAACTGACTGAGCTGGAAACGGCAAATATTATTAGCCAGGTTGTAAATGGTTTACTGTATCTACACTCGCATAATATCATCCATCGCGATATGTCACTGTCCAATCTGCTGTTGACACAAGATTTCCAGGTGAAAATTGCTGACTTTGGTCTGGCCACGCTGTCGGGTCCAAACGAGAAACACATGACAATGTGCGGTACACCAAACTATATTTCACCCGAAGTGGTGTCACGCGCATCACATGGTCGACCCGCAGACGTATGGGGTCTCGGTTGTATGTTATACACACTACTGGTGGGTAAACCACCATTTGACACAGACGCCATCAAGTCCACGCTAACAAAAGTCGTGATGTCCGATTACACAGTGCCCTCTTACCTGTCGTACGAGGCAAAAGATCTGCTCGATCAATTGCTGCGAAAGAATCCGCTTGAACGCATTCGTCTGGAACAGGTTCTGTCTCACCCGTTTATGACAAAAAATCCGTTGCCCACAGCGAAATACAACAATACCCTAGCATCGGGGGACAGTGGCATTCTTATGACCATGTCCAGTGGAACTTCGAATAATATGACTCGTCAGAATATGTCTAGACCAATGTTGAGGTCAAGATCAGAAGAGCGCTACAATCCGATGCCAATGCAACAACACAACGCTCCTGAAAACATCACGCCAATGGGTTGTGCTGCTGGCTCGTTTGCATCACTTCATGAACCCATGGAACAGGGCTACTTTAGTTACACAAAAACCGACTATGCGATACCTCAGCAAAATACGTTCAAGCGCTTCGGTAGCATAGACCTTAAAAACACACATGACTCACTGTTTCAGCCCGACACGAGATCACATTTTTCAGATAATGCACTAGAGAAGCAACGCGAGTACGGTAGATTTGATAATACACCATTTGAAGGAACTTCTCCAGCACAAATTGGATACCAAAATCAAGAAAATGTTCCGGTAAGACAATTAAAATATAATATATTATAATTAAAATGGGTAACTTTAGAATATTTGCTTTTAGCTGTTTTCACCGCTTTTTTCTGCAGCTAATGTACCCCCAGCACCCGAACAGAAACTTGAGGTTCCGCCCTTCAACTCGGACAGACTTTTACCGACACGTCACAAGACAAAAAACGCAATTCTAAGTATCGAACCGAGCGGCGAAGTGGTCATCGAGTTCATCAAGTATAAATCAAAGTTTCACGAGGATCGTGTGGTGGACGTGTGTCGTATCTCCAAGGATGGACTTCGTGTTGTGATCTATCATCCGAATGCGAGCAGGTGAGCTTTGCTTTGCTATACATATAAATTACGTAAATTTATATATATAAATATATTTTTTAAATTGTTTAGCGGTGTTAAGGTCCAAGAAACTCCACCGGCTTTGCCCGCTTCAGGAGCTGACTCAATATACAGTTATGAAAATCTTCCGGCAAAACACTGGAAAAAGTACATGTATGCCTCAAGATTTGTGCAGCTGGTGCGCACCAAAACACCGAAGGTTACATACTACAGTCCAAAGGCCAAGTGTCAACTCATGGAGAATCTTGACGACTTTGAGGTGTGCTTCTATGATGGTGTCAAGATCAGTAAATCATCTACAGACGGTACAGTTCAGATGACAAATGCTGCAGGTTTGGTAGTGTCTGTTACAGCCGAACAGACGCACGGAACTGATCAAATGCTCTGGGAACACTTCCAACACTGTCTACATCATTGTCTGACACTGGAAAAGACTCTGCAAGGTCTACACACGGACGGTGAATGTTTTCCGGTGATTATTGGTCGACGACCAGTTGTAACGGCGCCCTGTGTGCGAGGCACAACACGAGACTATGACGTGAACGTGCTGACACCAAGAAATGTTAATGTAAACCAGATTATTTGATTACTATCCAAAATGCTAAACTTTATTTTCTATTCAGATGCCCTCTTTTGCGATGTCCACCACGTCCGCAACATCAACACGACCTCAGTCGATAAACTCCAAATTACCCGCTGGACGAGTCACAATACCGGGTATCGGTGTAGCAACGCAATCTTCGCAAGGTGTTCTACAGGTACAGTATCCGGACGACTCACAGTTGTCAGTGTTATCCAAAGAACAGGGTGGTGGTATTACGTACACACCAGCTGGCGGTGGTATGCCGTTGCATTTCACCACCAAAGAGGTTTTGCCTGAGATTGTACGCCTGCGACTCGAGCAAACACCAACCGTACTAAAGCATCTGATGGCACACAATGCGGCTACCGTGCAAGCCCTGACACCGGTTACGCGACGCCCGGCTGTCGGGCAAATGCGCTACCTTCGATGATTTCTGTGACATGTGAGACGCTTACATAAAATGCGACAAATATAGTTATATTTTCATATATATAGTATATTTTATTATATTTTTATCATATCCGTCAGTTATTTCCTAGAAGTATGTACTAATTATATATATATATATTTTAATTTATATTAACTTTAATATCTTCGAAACCAGCGATTAAAATATGTTTCTTATTGTAC
>JANSTU010049638.1:0-22236 GCA_027564075.1 Bolitophila hybrida | reverse complement strand
ATAAATTTGCACGATTTGCAAACGTTGTTCAAGTGTAAGTCTATTCATTATGAAATGGCAAACCAAACTGAGCATAACTCAAGTGAAAGCTGTCAAAAAGTCCATCTACGAAAAAAGTAGTGCCGTCTTGAAAACCTAACCTCTAAAAAAACATCCTGTATTTCTAAAGCCGTAGTGGTGTATGGTACATTTCTAAAATAGATTATTGATTTTAAATAACGTGACATTGATGACATAAATTTACAAATTCACATGCACCATGTATAGAACAATAAGCTTAGCGTTATATTTTGGTAGCTATGATGCTATTGACTTATTTGTTCCAAGGCGCATCTCCCGTACACTCGAAGAAAACTTTAGCTTTAACTATTAATGGAATCGAGATTAAATCGTATCATATGCCTATTTCCTCTTAGTCAGCAAATTTATCAGTAATTATCATGGCCTTAATCAGATCCCATCAAACAATTGAACGTCTATAAGACCACCATTTCTTTTGAACCAAATAAAAGCAAAGCCTCGAAATTACTTTATTTCTCCAGTTAAATAACAGCAAGTGATTACTTATTAGCGCCAAATTATTATCTAATGATGACACAAAAAAAATAAATAATAAAAGAAATGCAAAGAAACAAAAATCATGAAAGCGATTTTAAACTTGTTTCGGCAAAATGCACATTTTGGGGCGTTTAAGAAAAAAAGACTATTCTATTTATCTCTCTAATATTTCTTTTCTATCACCCTTTTAAAGTTTAACAAACATTTTAGAAAAAATGCTATAAAAGGGCACAGGTTTTGGAGAATCAATAGATAGGTAATTTAAATACTTATCATTTTTAAAAGATGATCTAACTTCGACTTTTTTTTGTTTTCTGAAAAGCCCCACCCACTGTTGGCCTTTTTTGTTATGTTTATTTGTTTTTTTTTATTTTATTGTGAAGTGAAGATAAATATTGTGAATTTGTGTTATCTGAATACATTTAATTATTTTGTTTATTGGTATGAGTTGATGTTGAATGTGTATTCGTTTTGTGTTCTCATCTTTTTTGTACTTGAATAGAAGTTTAATTGCTCTATTTTCTTTGTTGCTGAGTTCCAAACAATCATGTTCGATTCCGGTTGGTCTTATTTTAATGTTTTATAAAGTTACAGGCCAAACGAATAATATTTTTTTTATTGAAGTCTGTATGGATACAAAGGGACAAATATCGGGGCAGTGCACACAGAAGAACCTTTTTTTGTATAGACTATTAGAATGCGTAACTTGGATTCCATACAACCGAACCGTATTCCAAATGTGATCTTACATGAGCACAATACACGCTTTTGGTTTCTTTGATTCTCTTTATTAAACCAAGCATGTAATATACCTTTGTAATCGTAACGTTAATACGATGAAAGGTCAAGGGGCCCCAAGTGACTTCTTGGGGCGCTCGAGATCTCACTGTGAAAAAGGGAGATCTGCACTGACCAATTTTCACGTAATGTGTACGATTGCTCAGATATGATTTTATCCAGCCCAGAAGAAGAGACAAGCGTATACCAATCTCACGCAACTTTTGAATAATATAACTGTGTCGTAGTCTATCAAAAGCTTTGCGAATTTCCGTGTACATGACATCTTTTTGAGAAGTGGATCGACCGGCTATAAAACTATGCTGATTTACAGAGATTGTTTTATGTTATAGACCGGTCATTACTTTGCAGACTAAGGACTCAAAGAGTTTAGCTATAGTAGGCAAAATAGATACCTCTCGGTAGTTTGAAATATAACTTCTGGATCCATTTTTGAATATGGGTGTGATATAATCTGATCTATCTGTGATCTATCTGTCACTGATTGGTTGTGTTTTAGTGCCGCTCTGCATTTTTTTGCTCTTTTTTTTTGGTGTTTGTGAAGCTGTGGCGTTGTGAGGCTGTTGATGCTGTTTGCTGTTTTTGATGCAGATGACGGATTAAGTGACAGGTTGAAAATTATATGAAGAGGTTCAATAAGAGCCTGGTCGCATTTCCTCAAAAAATGGTCGAATATCGTCAGGTCCTTTGCCCTTATACATATTAATGCTTAAACGTGAATTCAAAACATAAATGGGAGTAAACGACAGATTAACACCTTCGGAAACCCCGAAGATTGATCGGAGGTATGGGCCATGTGGGAAACTGTTTCCTCATCAAAAATGTAAACACTTTAAAAAAATACCAAACATTTCACATAAGTCCTTAATATCAGAAGATTTCGAATCGTCTAATCTCATCATCAGAATTTTGAGGCTGAAGGAGGGAACGATCATACCATACAGGACGCGTAGTGCGTCGCACTGTCTTCTTAGGTACAATTATTGTTAAAGCCTCGTAATATTACAGCTTATGAGCAAGATTCTAATAAACTGCAACAATCGGTGGACACAATGTAACTGTTTAGCAAATAAAAATTTGTCCTTTTGAAGTCAAACACCCTTTCAGGCGGACTGGATCTTTCGACGCTGTCCACACTCAAATCAAATTTAGGAATGTGATACGCATCCACTCTACTCAACGGCACAGCGCACTCGATCAACATTGACGTCATATTGATTACTTCTATACAAACTACCTTGGTAATTGAAAACGTTGTTCAGTTGACACATTCAGATTCAGATTTAGTTCATTTATCCATTACACAGAAGGAATATTAAAATCTCCAAGTGTCATTAAATTTTATATCCACATGACTATAAACCTTATTGTACAACGATTGGCCGAATTTCAATTGGCCGAATAAATATTGGCAGAATGCTACAATTGGCCAACACACGACTGTCCGTCACACGATTAGCCGACACACTTTTAGACGACACACTATTAACCAAAGACACCAAAAAGAAGCGCTTATACGGGTTTGGCTGAGATGCTCAAACATTAATTTTTGCGAACATCCCAAACTAAGACTGGCGTAATAAATGATATGTAAAAAATAAAATCAGATGGGATTTTTAAAACTCAACACAATTTACCATGTAAAAAAGCTATAATAAATAAGATGCTTTGTCTTGGGAAATAGTGCGTTAGCTAAGACTGTTGCGGCTAAAAGTACAATTCTGCCAAATCGTGATTCGGCCAAACGTATTATTCTGCTAATCGTAAAATTCGGCCAATCGTGATTCTTCTAATCGAGAATCTGCCAATTGGCCTTTGGCCAACTGCCAACTGCTAAGTCCAGATCTTACAGCCAACAAGTCACTGTCATAAATAACTTGGACAGGCCATGTTTCCGTTATTACTATAACATCGTAGTTGCAGGCACTGCTAGCCAATAAGAAGTCCCAGGTCTTGGATCTGAGTCCACAAACATTCTGATAATATAGAAATAAACATGAATAATAAAGCAAAAAATGCTTTCAGTTCGATTTTCGAAAAATTAAAGTACAAAATTTAAGAAAAACACGGAACTTTGCTCTTTTTGTCCTGAGAGAGGGCTTTTCCCCCAGACGAATTTAATTTATCATTATTCCCTTCAGAGACCGACACAATTGTATTACTCCCTTGGTATGCAGTATAGCTTCTAGCACCGACCAGCCAATGTTCAAATTGAGGTAGAAAAATTAAGTTTTAGATAAAGATAATCATGTCTTTTTTTAATACAAAAAATCGAAAATTGTAATATAATATTAAAAATTTCAATCAATCAATCAAATCGAAAATACCCAGTCATGAACATTTTATGATGACATATCTGTATCTGGTTTCGAACTCACGGTCTTAGGGTAATGAAGAAGCAACCTAGATAAATATTTGATGAAATGGAATAATTCTTTGTAAATAGAATGTTATGGTGCATTTATGGCTCACGATTTGCAAACAATTAAATATAATAAATATTTAGTTTAATAATTATTATATTATGCAAGATTGTGTGTAATTATCTTACGCATATACAAATGTAATGTAATTCTATACATATAAATAAAATGCACCATTCTCGTTCCACAACCCGCTCTATTTAATCTCGATGTGTGCACTTTAACGAAAACAATTAATCGAAAACAATTTATCGAAAAACAATGTATTGAATGATCGAGACACAATTAATGGAATGGAATATTAATCGATATTTCATCGAATGGACAATTTCTTCATTATTTTTTGGAGAATTTTTCGAATTACCAATTTATCGATAGGACAATTCATCGAATGTACAATTCATCGAAGGGAAAATTTATCGAATTTTTACTATGTATTTTTTTAAAGGAACATTGGAATAGCAGCCTAGAGCCCTGAAGCCCAATGACCAACAACTTTTCAATGTTATCTTCGGAAAACATCGAGTTAGACCGGCATGTGACATCTCGGGACAGGAGATGGGAGTTAGTCACCAATCCATTTTAAACCATCTGCTGGAAGAAGGCTGGATACAAAAAAAGCTTGATGTTTGCGTGCCGCATGATTTGACGCAAAAAAACCTTATGGACCGAATCAACGCCTGCGATATGCTGCTGAAACGGAAGAACTCGACCCATTTTTGAAGCGGATGGTGACTGGCGACGAAAAATGGATCACATACGACAATATCAAGCGAAAACGGTCGTGGTCGAAGTCCGGTGAATCGTAACAAACAGTGGCCAAGCCAGGATTGACGGCGAGGAAGGTTTTGCTGTGTGTTTGGATTGGAAGGGAATCATCCACTTTGAGCTACTCCCACTGCGAACAACTGGAACGCTTGAAGCAGGCGATCGACAAGAAGCATCCAGAATTGGCCAATAGGAAGGGTGTAGTGTTCCACCAGGACAACAATAGGCCACACACATCTGTGGTGACTCGTCAGAAGCTACGGGAGCTCTGATAGGAGGTTTTATCGCATCCACCATATAGCCCAGACGACGCAAGTAATTCCTGTCCATGACGAACGCCCTTGGTGATATTGGCCTCAAAAGAGGCTTGTGAAAAATGGCTGTCCGAGTTCTTCGCAAATAAGGAGGGGGGGTTCTACAAGGGGGGTATTATTAAGTTGCAGTCTAGATGGAAACAGATTATCGGCGCATATTTGAACTAAATCCGATCACTGTAACTCTTTTTATACAGCATTGAATAAAGAGCAAAAAAGCGGATGGGAGATATTTGACAACCTTATATAAGTTCTAACAACGAAATAAATGATTTTTTTAATTTAATTAATTTGCGCGTGAAAAAGTCTTATTATTTTATTTAATCCATCACATAAACAAAAAAAAATATTTGTATATATATATTTAATGTTAAATTATGTAATTATTTATATTTAATAAAAAGTTCTAATGTAACTTAACCGTTTACAACATCTGCCTGAGACCTCTTATGAAAATAAGGTGTCTAGATTTTAGTATAAATAGAAGTCGCAATGGTGATTTAACGTTCATTCAATGTTGCAACCTCGTTTTGTGCAGTCGCCTCTCTCGCCTCTCTCTCTCGCTTCCCTCAATTTACAGCGATACCTGATGCCTTCCCAGCTCTCCCAAGGTCACAGCCGAGATCTGTTCCGGAGGAGTCCGCCAGCTCAGTACTCAAAAGCCCCAACACCCCCAAGAGCGGTCAATATTGTTTTTAGTAGATTAGAGAATTCAATCAAAGTAAATATCATGTACAAAATGTTCTAATAAGCACCCGTATACTGTTGCTAAAGAAAATGTGGCCAAACAGCGCTATACCATTGTTTTTCAAGGATCATAGTTTGCACAGAAATAATCGAAACGCTTCGCGTGAAGGAGGAGGTGTCGCCATCGCAGTATCGTAAGAACATTCCGGCTGTTGAATCCAGAAAAGACCTATTTCATTGAAAACATAGGAAGAACTGGGCTTTACCTCGGTTAACATTCCACAGCGACCTGGCAAGACTCTACAGAGCCAACAGAATTTTCAACTGCAGCGATTTAAATGTACGTCATGGGTATGTTATATGAACTGTTTTTGAGACAATGCGCATAATGTTGCAATACACCATCTCCAACCCGTCGTTATGTTAGAATTCTTAATGACTTTTTTTTTGGCAATTACATTTTTTTGCCTTAATAATTCGCAATTAATTCGCAAACTTTAAAATATATATAATATACATTCAATATTAGATATATATGTAGTTATGTAGCTAAAATATTTTTTTATGTTTAAGTTTCGGCATGGCGATGCTCGTATTCCTGCAATTATTTGTTGTACAAATTGATTTAAAAAAAATATTTTCTCAAACTGATGTAGGTAAGTAACAAAAAAAACATCAATCTTGTTTATGTGTCTCTATTTTTATTTTTCATTATTTTCCAGAACACTAATAGAGAATGCTCTTCTATGCCACGAAGTGAAGTTTAATTATGTGCGTTTGTTTTGATTTAAACGTACAGTGCATACATATGACGAGAAATACTGAATATAAATTTAAATGTAGTATTTTTAAAATTTAAATACTGAATAGCACAAGGTTTTTACAGTTTACTAAATAAAATTATATTGAACGCAATGGTAAAATGATTTCCTATATAAAATTGCAGCCGCTTTTCTGAAAAATGCAAACGTGCGATGTATGGAAAAAATGCGTTGGCGGATGAAGATAATATCGAGAAGACATAAGAGTCAAGATAGTCCCGTCATACGCCCTAATGCCAAATTCGCAAGTATTTTATATAAATGCTGTGGTGTTGCAGTAGTCTAGTTTACTCTGACTTTGACCAGAGGACGTGAGTTCTCAGACAGACAGACAACAAAAAATCATGTATTTCTGATTGGGTATTTTCACAGTTTTTGATAAAGCTTAAAAAAGCCTAAAATTTTGTTGTTGATCTTTATAGGGGTTGCTTTATAACAAGATGTTTTTTTTATATAGTTTTCTTATAGCAGATGTGGTTTTATAGGCTGCTGTAAGTTTGGCCTTGTATTCATATTGATTATGTGTATCCAAGTATATGAGTAAGTCTCGTTTCCTTTGGGTATATACTCGTATAACATCATAAGTGCACGACAAGCTCGACGGATTAAAGGGTAACACCACCCGGCAATTGACATGAAGCTTTTTGGTCTCAGACTACGAACATTTTGATAATAAATTATAATCTCTTTACAGAGAGGAAAACCCTTTTTGGCATTGGAACATTAAAACATTTTTCCGTTTTTTGTTATTGGTTTAAGGTAGGGTATGCGTCGCTGTATCGACCGAAGAATATTGTCCCTCCTCAAAAGCGCAAGCAGAACGAAGTGGCAACTAGTACTGCGTCATCAAAAAAGCAGAAGATCATCAAATGAAGAAATTAAGAAAGATCTTGAAATGCACTATAGAATAGTAGACTTTGCAATTGTATTTTCATCAATACTCTAGTAAAATGTGAATAGTGTATAGTGGAAAATTATCGTTTTAGTGGTGCAAGAAGGAAGGACTCGTATTCAGTGCGAAAGTAATGAATGCGATCTGAATTATCGATTTGCATACGCGATGCGAGTGTTAGCGTTCTTCTGAAGAACATCCTTTTCTAAGTCTAAGTTGACCGATCGTTCTGGAATTTCGCATAGTACTTCTTCACATAATTCATCAGGCAATACTAAAAGCTTTTCCTTTTGAAAATTATCAATTTTACAATAACAAATAGGCTGATTTTTCCAGCAGCATTTTTTAATTTTAATTTTTGGTTTCAGATGATCCTACTTCGAGAAATCGCATATCAACTTTGTTTCAAGGCGCTTCCGGGGATTACCTGCAAATCACTTTATTATTTTTTTTTCTGTAAAAATTTAACAGAATATTCTTGAATAATGAATAAATTATCGCTATTTATATCGCCTCAATAAAATCCTCAAAAATATGCCTTTTTTCACTGAAAATACCCTTAAAATACGCTAAACATACCTATATGTGTAATTTTAGTTTTCTGCAATAACTCCGAAGCGTATAAAAACGGCAAGTTTGCTATCAAGTTATAATAAGCCACTTATGTATGAAGATGTTTTCAAAGCGATAAAGACGAACAATAAACTTAACTCGGACGATCTTCTTTCACGCTGCTTGGATGTGTGGTCCAGCGCACCAACAGCTTTTGTTTCAAGCGGAAAAATTGTGCTGATATCGCCATTTTACGATTTTGGTTTGGAATCAGACGAAAACCGCATCCAAGCCCAATCACTTTATAATATCACAAAAGATTCCCAACGCTGTATTACATCTGGAGGTGCAGAATACGGCAGTGGAAGGGCAATTATATGGTGGTGGGATAGCAGAGTACAGAGTGCAGAGTGAAATAAAAAATTATTATGGACCCTATGATTTAAAAACATTATAGCGTTTTTAGATTTCAACGCGTTTCGGTGATATTTTAAAAAAAAATTAAAGTACTTTTTTATTCATTCTTAAAACAAGGGTTTTGTTTTTAAAACAACCGATAGATAGATAAAATTAGGCTGTCATACTAAAGTTTGGATCTAACTCAAATTTTCCTGTTTTAAGCAAAATCTACGCTGTTCAAGCTTATATTAAGTTATTCTAAATTTCCTAGTGCAGCTAGGCTTTGTCGAAAACAGTTAAAATATGCTTTATATTTAGATTCTAATAATTTGACTGTAACAACATTTTTTTTTGTTGAAATAACAAAGATTTTATATTTTTTTTAAAGTAAATTTTGATCAGTCACTTCATACTTCTCTACCATTTTTATTTTTAATATAGGTTTTGGCTATATAACAGCAAAGTTTTTGCTGAAACAGTAAAGTTTTAGTGTTTTTTTTATTATTATTGATGTATTTTAATTACGTTTGGAAGTAATGTTTTATTCTTTTCCTTTTTATTATGTTGATGAATGTTTAATTAATAATTAAATAACGTCAATGTGTATATGGACGCACACAGGACTCAGTATGGATACAGAACGCAAAAAAGGCATTATTCAAAAAAAAGATTTTAAAAAATACCGCTTGTGTAATGAGCATAAATCACACAAAAAATACTGAAAATGAGTAAATTTAGGTGTTATGAAAATTATGCGCTTAATTCAAAACTTTATTTACTTAAAAAAAACAGTAAATCTAGGTGTAATTCATGCACATAATGCGCTAAAAAGCGCATCAACATGATTTTTTGTAAAGGTTGATGTAAATTACAAACATTTACTGAAAACCAATAAATGGTTATGTAATTCATGCATATATTTGTTTAAATTACACCATTATTTACAAATATTTAGTAAACATATATCTTATATTTATTTTTTAATACATTTACTAAAATCAAGATTTTTTCATTATTTATTAAAAATATCTCCTAATTCCATTATTACCCGTACAATAAGAAGCTTAGTTTAAGTAAATTTGTCTTCCTTTTAAAGAAAAAAATAAATAATAATAATAATAATAAAAAAGTAAATCTTTTACAGAATTTAGTAAATTAATTATTTCATTTAAGTATTCCGTTCCTGTGAATCTAATGGATGACCAAAAAATTATTATTTCCTTTTAAAATCAATATTATAATAAATATTTGATGCCTGATTTTTAATTTGATATTTTTGACAGAATTTTTATTTTTTATTTTTCGTTATTTTAGAACGTTCCAATAAAATATTTTTTTTAATTAATTATATTATAATTGTATATTATAGTATGTACTATTTAAATGCAATTTGCGTTTAATTATAAATGCACCGACATTTGATATGTATACTTCTACAAAAAAATGTTCCACGTATGTTTTGTGTGCGAGCGCATATTATAAACCATCAATCATTTGTTCAAAATTATGTTTATGAATTTTCGAGTCTTCTCAAATTATACCTTGCGTCTGAAATCCATCAACTGGCACGGTGTGGCGTTCACGCATATTTCGTGTGCGCTTACCCAGAAAAATCAAATCCATTGATCATTTTCACAGTATTTCGAGAACAAATTATTATTCTGAAATAAATAAATGCGCGTCCATCCAACAAGTGCGCCATTTTCCCAAAAAACCAATGCTTATGCAGCGCGAGTTTCCATAACAAGCAGAATATAAGTTACAAGACTCGTTAATTACACTCGATCGCTCTTAATACGCCGGTCACAGCAACGGCATACTTATCGTTACTTCATTTATTTAATACCAGCATATAAATATATGCGCGCTCGCGCATCTCGTCCAAAATAAAACAATGCGCGCACGCATTTATTACAATTCTCGGCGATTGCATAATAGCGTATTTCTTGCGATTATACAAAAAAGTTTTTTTTTATCCCCGGCAGCATTAAAAGGTCAGATTTTGGATGCTGCATGCTGGCAAGAGTCCGAGTTCCGAGTGCCGTTCTCCGCGTGCGCATGCTTGATACTGGTTTTTCTTGTTGCGCGCACATACACACAGACACCGCTCACATACACGACGGATTCGTATAAAATATATTACTGCATTTTATAAAATAAAATTTCAAAAAAACGAAATATCTCCTTTGCACAGTTACATACATGTGCATATTATAAGATATATACATTAATGCCGCATGAGTCAAACGCTTCTTTTTTTTTAGTGCAAACGGTCGCGAACGCAGCTCTCGATTTGGAGATTCCGCGTGCGCGTATCCGCGAAAGGGGATTTAATGAGATTTTGAAAAAGGGAATTGCGTTCGAATATTGATTGTCAAATTAAAAATAAAACGTCGATTCAGCCAGAAGCTTTTGCGAATATATATATACAAAATATCGTGCATTGAGTGAGTGTGTTAACCCGAAAATATACGATTTCTTAATTTTAATGTGCGATCGTGCGTTGATGCTATGGCTTATGCTTTATAAATTCAAATAAAATGCCCAGTATGCATAGTTAATTTAGTATTATGTACATATTTGTAAAGAGTATAAAAGATACGCTAATCAGAATTGGATTTGGGTTGATGAGTTAATCAGATCGGCGTAAAGGCGAACGGTTGCGCCGCAGGAAAGATATCGCCATATTTTATTATAATTTTACATTTTGTTTTATATTTTATTTTAAACAGTTTTCTTCTCTGAGTAATGTCTTCATTAGCCCGGTGCAATCGATTTTATTAGCCAATGATTTGTCGATATATTTTTGAATGTTTGAATACATATCGGCCTGGAAACCATATTATGCGAAGTTGACCAGAGAAATCGGGAGGAATTTTAACGAAAATGAAATGTTCAGATCAAAGACGAAGTAGTTTTAGAGATGAAACTTGATTTCAAAATTAATTAAATTATAACATAAATACCGACTAGGGGTAAGCTTTGATACTCATACTTGAATAACACTCGTTACAAAATAAGATATTATTTCAAAATAATGATTTAAAATATTACAAACGAAATAATATACACTAATGAGATGCACCATCGTTTTCCAAGAACTAAGATTGTTTTGAATTTGAGGACTAGATTACTTTTTAAAAATAACTAAAAAAATATTGTTTAGCATGTAATTTAATCAGATCTTATCCGATCTGCATAAACAGCAAAGAGTTAGAAAAAAGAGGACGAATCAGAGAGTTTTTCTCGGAGGAGTTCCATCAATAGATTTTTTTATCCGAAAACCGTCAGGCCTACATCGTGCCCGTTTAGTTTATTGTTTCAAACTTTTTATATTTGGTCGAACGTCTGTGGCATCGGGCACTTTTCTATTGACACATTTAGACAAAAATAGTGTCCAACAAGTACCGGATACGTCAAAGCATGGATAAACGCTACTGATGCCAAGTATTTAAGCTCCACAACAAGATTTGGTTTTATTGAAACAAATGCATTCGTGTACGAACAAAGCAACATCAATGTTTGTTGTAGAATGCCTCGCTGTAGCAAATAAATAGAAAAATAAGTTGAAGAATAGAAATTAAAACTACTATTTATGCGCTCACCATTTCTCCGCCAGGCGAATTGATTTTCACGTGAGTGCAATCCAATCCACCAATGCATCGCGGAAAATTTCATTGTCGTTGCGTGGCTTGTAGATGATTATTTACCGACGTGGATCTCAATCGATGCGCTCCCGAACCATTGCGTGCAACGTCCAAACGATTCCTTTTTCAGTCGAAAATGGAATTCCACTAGTGTGTGATACACTCGTCTTTCAGCAAGTCGTTCAGCACGTCGACCGTCTTCGCCCAAAAAATCTTCTTCCGACGACCACAAAATCACATTTAATTCGATAATAATATCGATTTCTTCGTTCAATACTGTAATTGCTCAAAGTGAAAAATACCAAATGCGCTTTAACCCGTTAAGGGATTGAAAAATTCGCTCAGGAGGGTTTAAAATCACGTAAATGTTTAACTCGAGTTAAGGCAGTGAACGATACGGCCGATAGTTTATTTAAATATTTATCTTATTATGTCATAACTACACACATTTAAAACACAAAAAACCTAATAATTTGTTAATAATTGACCATATTTATAATAGAATATAATAAAACAAAATTGATATTGTTAATTATTTACCTTGGTTAAGGTAGATTGAGGATATGGCACTATCAATAATATAGAAAATATAGAAAATCTATACCTAGAGTATTTTGCACTTCATAATAAAAACTCGTAAATGTATGTTTTTCATGTTTTTATTCATTTGTTCACATTTAAGCTTCAAGTGTATGTGTATAATAATAAAAATAAAAAAGAAATGTCAATTCAATATTAATTAATGTCTTCTTTGATTCGTTCATATATAAATTATTATTAAATGCTGTGAAATTCTATTGGGATAACTGACTTCAGTTCTTATATAATTGTTTCCAATTACTGCTCTGAATTGAAAGTCAGCCTGCATGCAATGGTTTTGGTTCAAAATGTTCGCCGATTGGTTTAATTCTGGTAGGTAGATCAACATATTCTCCATCAAAGTTTACTTTATACTTTACGCTTCCGCAAGGTAAAATTACGAGATTTTACAATTAAGTAATGAGTCTGATTCCATAAAAACCGTATATTTAAAAATGATCTGCCACCCCCTTCAAAGTAGTTCCCTATAAACGATTCCAGCGCGTTTTTCATGCATCGTAACATTTCTGGAACGCTTCGACTGAGATGTCCGCGAGTACCCTCGTCACGGCCGCTTGGATGTCCGTAATCGACTCAAAATGAGGACCTTTGACCACATGTTGTTCTAGGGAACAAAAAGAAGGTAAAAGGGTGACATATCGGGCGAATAAGGCGGCTGTTGCAACACGGTGGTCCCCTTAGAGGCCAAATACTGGGACAAGCTGAGAGCGGTGTGGCACGATGCGTTGTCGTGATGAAGGATCCAGTTACGAGCGATGTCTGGGCGCACCCTGTTTTCGAAAACTTTCGAGTAGTTGGCGATAGTAGACTTGATTTACGGTTATCCCCGATGGAACAAATTCTTTGTGGACGATTCCACGGCTATAAAAAACAATAATCATCGTTTTCACCTTCGACTTGCTCATGCGAGTTTTTTTCGGTTGGGGGCGTGCGGAGACAACCATTGTGAGCTTTGGCGTTTGGTTTTCCGGTCCTATGGAAAAAAACAGCTCTCATCGCCTGTAATAACTCGATCAAGCAGCGTGGTCTTCTGCGACGGTCATTCGGTGCTGCTTTTGCTCCTCAGAAAGGTTCTGTGGAACCATATTCGCGCACAACTTTTTCATCCAAAAATCGTCGGTTAAAATAAAAATAAAAATTTTCTGACTCTTTCACGGTTCATACCCATCCGAGGCCAACATTTGAACTGTTAATCGCCGCCGAACACGGATTAGAGATTGTAAGAGGTCTTATAAGAGGTTTTAATTTCGACACTGTCCGATTTTTTTTCACTCAACCAGGCCTAAGACTTGTGAAGCGAATTAGTTTTTTTTGTTAGCCTAAAAAGAAGTCGAAATTTTAATATTCTACGTCGAATGAGCTTTTTATCAAAATATTTAAAAAATCCAAAATATCGATGATCTCTCATCATGTTTATTTCACGTTGAATTATTTTTTCGTTTACTTCGACTTGTAAGTGGGGCTGCATTGCAAGCAATGTTACTGTTTTCGGAGATATTATCCTCTTCTGAGATTTGCGATTTTCTGCAAAGAATTTTTAGGTCGATCATCTCTACCTTTTAAAATATGCGTTGGGGAAACATCTCTATCTAATATTATAATTTTCAATGTGGCCTATGATGTGATGAGAATATTGGATATTTGTGTGTCCATTTTCCACTGTCTGCCTTGCAGACAGATTATGTTTTTGTAATTTAGAAAACACTTTTACAAATTAAAAATATAAAAAAAAAAAAAAAATTGCAAATTATTAATAAAAACAAATTATAAGAAATTATTCTTTCGAGAATAAGCTATACGCACATATATACATATATTATTTGGAAGGTTAAGACTAAGGTTTCATGACCAAACTATTATTTCCTTGAAAAAACACTAAATCTGCGTGCACACATTTAAATTATTCTAAAAAAAATACAAAACAAATGTCATTATTTATCAGTTTTACAGCTGATTCCAAGTGAAGGTCAAAATCTGAGCAACTTTAATTATTTGGACAACCCTCCTGTACATATGCCAAAATTATTTCAAACCGTTGTTGAGATATCGAGATATTTCTAATTAAAAACGCAGTTTTAAGAAAAACACAGTTCAAATTTCATAACTGCGCTATGCGGGATTTTAAAAAACACATATTTTTCAATAGTCCAACATCTTCCCAAAAATTCGATCGGAGAAACACTGAAGTAGATATGGCATTTTAAAGCATCGTACTCAGCTCGACTCGGCCCGCCGATTGCGAGGCAACTATACTCCGAGGCAGCAGATTATTGATTACGATTTATTCCCATCAACAACTTTAAACGCCATTGTTCTAAAAATCACTTTTTTAAGTCGGTATTAAGATTTTCTCTTGTGAACCGATCATCTTGAAATTCAATGTTCAATTAAAAAAATAGATTCGTTCAAGCACTAGCATACTAAAAGATAAACTTTGGTTTTTTGAATTCAAATACAAATTGACAGAGATACGATGAATACCGTGAACGTTATTTTTTAAGGAATGTCCACTACAGCTAGATGTTTTAAATATTTTTTAACATAAAAATCTGAGATACTATTTGAAGGGTGTATTTTTATATGCAATTTATTAAAATAACAGGAAATATTTAGTATCTTCAAAATAAAATCGAAAAAACGCTTATTTCATTGGTCTACAAAATCCGCTAACCCCTTAATATTATACATTATATTTAAAGTTCTAACTGCTATAACTTTTTAACGACTTTGAATATTAGAGAATCCTTTTATAAAAAAATATCGATTTTTTTGACATATCACATGGCTTTAATAAAAATGAATCGAATCGAACAAATTCAATATTTAACATAGCATATTAAAAAATCGATAAATCGTTTTCATTTTGATTTATCGAAAATATGACCTGTTTCACAAGAAATTTGATCTAACACTGCATACGCTGACGACATCGCCATATTATCGCTATCTCGCAAGCGAATCGACGCAAACTGCAACTGGTTGAAAAATGTATATAATGAAATCAACAAACTCCTCACAATGTTCAAGCACAAGTAGGCATGTCAAGCAACTAAGTGTCCCAAGAATTATTGGTAGGCTATCATTCAGATACCACTCTCAAGCAACAATACCTAAAGCTTATATAATCCTTCGAAGCCATTATCCATTACATGTCATAAGATTCAGGTCAGTCTTTATTTCCAAAAATAAGTAGCTAAAAATATAAAAGTATAATTGATATTTATGTGCTTGACAATCATATAATACATCGAAAAACGACCCACAATATCATTTATCTAAAACAAAACCAAGAACCAAACCAGAATCCAAGAATGATTATATAATTTCCGCATGAGTTGTTTCGACAAATCAGAATGGTGACTCCTTATTTGCCAAACAACTTCATAATATATTATCCATTTTTATATACAACTTAAAATCGCATACACTTGCTCGAGCACAGGTTTTTTTTTGATTATTCATATAACAAATATTCACGTAAGACGCGATGAATTTAAATTTCGTCAATAATAAATATGTATTTGTGTGAGTTTTCATATAAGTTTACTTACATTCAAATACACGAAAACGATATCTTCGAGTTTGCGCATGGTTCGAAGATATATTAATATGTATATTATATATATATATATATTATACATATACATATACATATATATATAATATATAAGACCACTCTAAGCAGCAACGAGTCCACACACCACGCCTAGAGTTCAACGCTCTTTGCGTGTACGCGTTCGCACAACATCATTTGTATATATACTTATACACCTGAAATTCGTCTTATTCAAATAAAGTGCTTCTCAAAAAACGCTATTGCCAAATTCTTTCCAAATCACGTCTACGAATAATGTTATGCTATAAGTGAGAGAGTTAGTATGTGTGTGTGTACATGCGAACGGGTATTTCGCATCTTCTTAGCATAAGCTAATGGTCAAGACTTAAATTCTATTCACTCCACACCGCTCACCTTTGCTATTATCTAGTTCTATTCGAATAGAGGAACGTTTTTGTGTGTGTGTGTGTGTGCGCGCATAGGTTTATGCAAAAAACTGCAATAAAACGTATATGTATATGCTTCGTCCATTTCAATGGCAATTATACATAGTATAATAATATCATCATATGTATACAGCTTTTATGTATAAGTGGAGAAACCTTGAGAGTGCTGCGCTTGTTGTGCGTTATGGCTTTTGTGGAAAGGACAAAAAGTTCATATTTAAATTTGAGTGTAGTCTGTAGAACAGGGTGATAAGCATTTTGGTAACATTTTCAATGAAAATGTATATTTTTGAGGGAAGTATTGGTCCAGCTGTTCTTGGAGTTATTTTAAAGTAGTGAAAATTAGGAACCCAGAATAAGCGGTTTAAGTAACACCATGCCAGTCCCTAGGTCTTGCTCTAATGAGCTCAACGCACACTGGGCATCATGACTATAGACTAAAGATCTTGAAGCATCTTCCATTCTACTCCTTTTCTACTTACCTCATGCGTTGCTTTTGATTACTCTTAAAAACCAATGTTTTACCGGAAATTCTAAAATTAATCCAGAGAGTTATATAAAAAAATTTAAAAGCTCGTTTTTGAGAGTTTTTTTTTCAATAAAATTTGTTTAATAAATAATTTCCTATGCGAGAGATATCGAATTCAGATGTATCTCATGCGCAAGTGGTCAAATATCAAATATATGCTTGACAGTATTTCAAGGTTCGGAAAAATATATTTTAAATTATCTGTTAAAATTTAATTGTATTATATAGATAAAACTACTACAATTGCCTTTTCAGCTTTAAGCTTTAAAATAAAAATAAAAAATTTAAAATTGCGTTTTTATCAAACTCTGAAAATGTATTTTTTTGACATAACTGAAAAATATCCCTTTTTGAACAACAAAATTTGTTTAAAAATCCATTTTTGACAAAATTGTAAAATTGTCTTATTTATTTAATTATTTTTTAACATTACTGCAAAAGTGCTTTTTGACCATCTTTGAAATTATTTTTTACTAACAATGATTTCTTTTACAAATTGTAAATTGGGCCCTTTTTAAACCAACTTTGAGTGTTTTGATAAAACCATAAAAAAATACTTTTTTGGATAAACAATATTTTTATTAAACTGTAAAAAGTGTGTTTTTTTTTTAAAACTTGTAAAAATATTTTTATTTTTTGGATACCATTGTTTTTTATTTTAACAAACTTTAAAGTGGACTTTGTTATACAAACTGCATTTTTTTTATTAAACAGTAAAATAGGGTTTTTTTTACTTTTTTTTGTAAAATTGTAACATTGGGTTTTTGAGGTCCGGTTCAGATGCGCGAAAATCATAAATAAAACTAAAAATATATGTAAAAAAAATTAATATCAGATTGTCTTTATAAAACACAAAACAATTTCATCTTATTGTTTTCTGAAATCCCTTGTGGGACATAGGGCCAGAGTGCCATTTACCATTACGGGTTCACATGACTTGTCAAGTTATGCTAATGTGCTGTTTGTGCTGTGCTACTCGTATTGGAGCTACATTCCCGATGGTTAAATTTGCAAGGCAAATGTGCATATTTTTTAGATAATTCTATACACCGAGATCTATCTTGCTATTTATATTCGCAATCGTGAATCATCAACGCCATCATACACTTTTTGTTCTATACAGGGTGCGTGTGTATATGTTAATTGATGGCATTAATGTTCCGTTATTCTGATTTAAAGTGTTACATTCGAGAAAACACTTCGGTTGCCGGGATCGAACCGTGGACCTCCCATAGCTAGCAAAGGCGTAAACCCACTCTGCTATTGATATGGTCGACACAACACAATTTAACATATATTTTACGCCGGGCCGTTATAAAAATGATCTAGCAAATGAACGTTCGAAAATCTGACCTTTTTATTGATAAAACTTTATTTTTTTTTGAAATAACTAACTAACTAAACTACAACTAAAAAATACAATACAAATTTTGTTTTTTTGACAAATAATTACTTTTTATTTGTTTTTTTTTTAACCAAATCTCATAAAAAGTTCTTCTTTGATCAATCTTAGTATTTTTCCCTTTTTTTCATTTCTTTATATTATTAATTACTGCAAATGCCTTAAATACGAGTTTTCTATAAACTACTCAATAAAAATAAAAAAAGTCTTGTTAATTCAAGAGTGACATCAAAAAGTAAACAGGAAATTGGTTTTTGCCGTAAGCTGATAAAACTGTCGGTAAATAACGTTATCCTAAACTTAGATGTTTTCAGTTTTCAACACGAGGGCGATGAGGGTGAAATCGGAATCACAGTATCCATGGATGTCTCCTTCATCTGAAAAGCGTTTGACTGCAATACAATGTTTTCTCCCGTGTCGATCGTTGAATCCACTGACGTCTTTTACTGCAAATGTTATATCGGGCCTCGAAAATATTGCGACAAATATAGACTACACTTCTTCTTGGTATGAAATACTACCCTTTTCCTCAAACATCTTAACTGACCCTCAGTGGGTGTGGTGGACCACGTTGTTTTTTTCGAGTATCTCCAATGCATATATATACTTTGATTATTGGTAATTTCTTCATTGTGAATGAAATGTTAAGACCAACACAATGTTTAGCAGTTCCATGTCTTTCAAATATAATAATATATATATAATATATATATAATATAAATATAATATACAAAATCGTCGACGTAAATGGCAATGGTAGGGTCCGCGCGTGCTCTTTGAAGTACACGCACGGATCGACATTTAACTTCAATAGACCGAATGATATCAAGTCGCCTGTTCCACTGTCGTCCGCTTTGCTTTAGTTCATACATTTCTTTATTCAATTTGCTGACCGTCTGTCACAATACCCGTCCAGTTGTTCCTCCATTATAGACAATCCCATCACGTTGAAAACATCCTTTGGCAACCAACCTGATATTATTCTGAATCATTGATCCGTCATTGTCATATTTGATCAGTACATAACCGGTTTCTTCCATTCGGTAAATCAGATATGGCGCAAGTCATGTTCACTTTCAACGATTTTAGCTTGCTTTTTTCCATTGTGCCCGATCGTGACGTGTCATTGCATCTGCAACCGTTTGTGGATCTGATTCAAAGATTATCAATTGCGCTGAACCCTTAACATAAACAAACAAAAATTACAATTTTTCATTGGCTTTCGTTTCGATTTGCTTGTTGGAGAGTTAGGCGGGGTCGGGTTCGGGTTCATCTTGGACGTCGGATGAACATAATCTATGTCTGATGAATTTCTCATCACTGATTCTACTGATTTCCTAGAAGTTTCGGGAAATTTTACAATTAAGTGTTTAACCGTCTTCAATGTTTTCATTCTCGATCATCATTAACCCCAACTAAAACATAATCATCTTCCAATTCAATCACTGATAATTTCCGGTTTCTTTTTCATTGATCAAAAGAGCAAAAACCTTTGTGTGTGTCTATGTGTTCGATTTTTGTGTTCAGTTTTGCCTTAAAAGGATGCCGTTTTAAGATGTTGCCAAGAAACCAGAAGTACAAAATGGAAGCTTTAATTGCAAGACATCGTGAAAAAAGTAGTCCCCAGAGAGACGCGTTAAAAAAATCAGCTAAAACCAACTCAACATTGAAGTTCATTTTTGATATTACTTTGATTCTAAAATAGATGACCCCATTATTATCAAGAATCGAGTTATAATATATTCGTTGTGATTGAGCGGTTTTCTTATTTTTAAATGTTTTGAGAGAACATATTAAGAACACAAAACTAGAAAACGAATTTTATTTTACCTTTCAAATTATCTACACGCGTATTTGATCTGAGCCGTTTAAAATATATATGATGATGATTTAAATAATAATAATAACATCGTAAATATTAATGAAATAATTTTCTTTGCAAAAAAATCGTTTATACCATTTTATGTTCAGAATTTTGTTGTTTTATCATATTTTTTATTCAAATCACCCTGTATGCGTGCGTGCGTGCGCTAAGTGTGTGCATACAAATCAGCACACCAAGTACGCATGTTCGTACATATAATTATTTTTTATTTAAGACGTCCGACGTGACATCTTCGCGCTATGTGCAAATAAGATGACTTATTCTGTACGATAAACCAACACATAGCAGCACACCGAGTTTCAGGAAACTATAATATGTATATAATATATATATAGATAGGAGCACCGGCCGCGCGGTAGGTACCAACTATACTATATAGGTATGCACAGGTTGTTAATAATTACATTCCATTATATTGTCGACATTATGTCCGTTGGAACAGAGTATAGACTGTATATAGCGTACAGGCCATTCTGATTAAACCAATTATGAATATGAATTAATTATGGTTGTTGATTGATGTTAATGATGTTTGTATTTAATATATCATTTGATATGGTGTAGCATAAAATTAATATCAAAATAAATAAGTAGATGGAACGAAATTAAGTTAATAATATAAATCAAATAAAAATATATTAATTGATTTTGAGAAGTTTTTTAATATAAGAAATATGTAATTTGTATATATCCGTATATCACAATCACTAAGCTGTATAGTGTATTTATATCATTATGTAGTTTTATAAGTACTTTTGATATCAATGGAGGTTAGAAAAATTATTTAGTAAATTGCTTACAAAAAGTTTACATTAAATCAAAAAACACATTTTGCTAAAGAAAGTAATTATGAAACTGCTATGAACATTTAAAATCGATCCATGCAAGTAAAACGTGCTCCCAGTTTAAATCATTGAATTTATTTACCTCTAATTTTGAATGCTTGTTTCATATAGTATATACGTTTGACTCCTTCAGTGCCACTTTTCCTGACTCACAGTAAAACAGTACGAAGCGATAAATCAGGGCGTACGTGAGAGAGCGGAAATAATTCATTATCTAGAAAAGTGCTTGTATCATTCGAATTAAACTTAGTCAGGTGACTTTTTTTTGTTATTACTTCCATGACCATTAATTTTCTTCTCCTTTTGCTCAAATTACCGTTTTGCTTACAAAGTTTGACCATCAATAACTTCCATTTTGGGTAAAAAGTAAATGTAATGGTACCGTTACTTTTACAAATAATTTATTTGATTATATACATATTTTTTTTAAATAAATATATTTTTGTAGTACCACCATTCCCACAAGGGATGTCCGATTTTCTATGTTCCCAATTCCGATAAGAAGATTTTCGATTAGGCTAAATACATATATATCACTTGATACTTAAAAACTTCATTTTTTATTTATGCTAAATAATTATCAATAATATGCATTCAATGACAAAATAGTCTTATTGGATATATTGTACATATTTTTGGTCATAAAATCAACTTTCTGGCTAAATATTTGGTTATATATAGTATAGTTATGTTATATTGGCAATAAAGTCACTTTAGGGCTACTCGCCACCCAATTCACCACACTTCACTTTCAACTTGGTATTAATACAACAATCTTCTTCTGTATTCTTATGAAAGGTGTTTGTGGTCCAATTTAATCACAAATATTTAATAATATAACGTAAGTACAAAGTTTCTACTAATGATTACATTGCATTATGCATTATGCATTATGGCTGCATGGCTGGTACTGTCCGGAAAATCTTGGTATCTTGGTTGGTGTAAAATCGAAATAGCTAGAAAAACGGTTAAGAGATTCAGCCATATTATTCATTGGCTCGGCATGTCCATAGGAAGTTCTGTGACTTTTAACTCGTAGGAAGTCATGCTCACGCAAAACTCGAGCTGGTACATTGATGTGAACAAGTGACAACAAATTTGGCGCGTCTAAGCG
>JANSTU010049627.1:0-22240 GCA_027564075.1 Bolitophila hybrida | reverse complement strand
CATGGCGTCGTTCAGCGCACCTATCGGAAAAAAGTTGAAGCGCACCTATTGAAAAACCCTTTATATATATATATGCATGCTGTTTATGCATATAAGAACATAAGTAACACGCAAATATTGACTCGACCGAATAAACAACGAACAAATTATCGAATTTATGAATATTCATGAGCAAATATGCGACGTGACACTGGCCTTGTGTTCGAAAACAACATATACTTATATGTATATATATATATATATATATATATAAGCTTACAATATAATTATATACAAGCTTTATATACATAAATACATATTTAATTTAACTTTCATCTTGTTTGCAACTGGGATGCGGTATAAGATTAAGATAAACGATAATGTGTAAAGTGTCTGCATCCATTGCATTTTGCATAATTTTATTGATTAATGTAAAACATGTTTTTTTGACATAAACACACAAACACGTTCACTTTTTTTTTTGACTATGGCAATGAACTTGAGATTGTTTTAAGAATTCCAAAGTGAATTTCCGGCAGTGCGACCGCGCATGTGCACTTGCTTTGGCAATGTCCTAGTATAATTACAAGAAATACTAGAGCATAACAAGTTTATTACACAACACACGAAATACTCGTAATTGTTTGGCGTGGCGACATTTTTTTATATCTACGTGCGCACTGAGTTCGAGTAATGTTTTTTTTTGTTTAATAATAATAAGCGGCATTATTTAATGTTCGTTATGCGCGACTGTCGCGAAAATCTCTGTGGCGCAATGCAATTATTACGCTTTGTCTTTATAGTATTTATTATATAACTTTTATAATTAGTTTTTCTAATAAAATTTATCGTTTGGCAACGATGAAATCATATATACAGTCGTAATAAAGTAGCTATTGCCAAATAAGGAAGAGAGCTCATATTGCGAATGGAGTCATGGACTTGCCACTTTTCCAAGTGATTGTTATTTTTTTTTATTGAAATAATAATAATAATAATAACTACAAAATATCTACTTTATTTTATCTAGACATTATGTTTTTCCGTGGCTAGTTTTAATAATAAATTGTCGAAATGTCTAACATGCAATAATACAAACAGGAACATTACGGCGGTGAATAATGCACATATATTAAAATCATATTTTATTGAAGCACGCTATTCGGGCATTTATTTCATTTAAATAAGCGATTTCATTTCGATGAAGTCATTATTTATTTTTGTAATATTTATTATTTACAGTTTATAGAATAGTGGTGTTTATTAAATTGCATTTTCCTACAGCCAAACCACTCATTTAGGAAATAAAGATAAGAAAAAATTTAGTCTCTGCATCGGGCTTTGGGCGAAAAAGTCCTGCTTCTAAAAGAGTTTTTGTTTATAATGTTCCCTATTCGGGACATAAGGCACCATTTGGTGATTCGTTAATAAAATGTGGGACTGGGACTTTCACACCGCGATCTCCGCCATCATGTTGGTTGGATGTTGGATAATTCATGCCGCCATAAAATGTTTCGGCAGCATAGTGCTGCTATATTTACTATAAATATTATCTTGATATTAGGACAAATTTATAAAAAAAATATTTCTTCCTCTTGGTCAAATATCGTACCGTAGAGTAATTTAAAAAAAAATGTAAAATGATAATGGCCTAATGGTCAAATTTATGAAATTTTACGTTACTGATCGTTTTGTCCGTTGATCGTTTAAATATCAATATCCAGATCATAAATAGAATCCGGAGCTGCTCATTGCTGCATTCATAATCTTCTAAAAATAGTTACCATGATCTTGTTAAAAGTGTTCAGATTGTCTAATTTTATCAGACAGATTCCAATTTCAGCACCGCATTGGCTGTGGTGGTAAAACCAATACGACCAAAACTGCAGTAATGCTGCTGGTTTTGCTATTCACGTTTACCATTAGTCTGTAGAAAATACACTGTTGTCTGTTGTGGCCACAATGGCACGATAATGTTCATTATTGAATTGGTTTGTAAATCAGATCCGTATGTTGGACGAATTTTCTTTGAACATGAAAGATTTTTACAATGCCTATGGGTAAAAGTTTTAGATCCAAAGTAAACAATTAATAACTGAATTTTCCCAACCTTTCTCAAAGATGTTTGGATTTAAAACGGTATTAAAAACTGTTTTAAATAATTATTTGCTGATTTGGTTTACATTAAAATTTTATAGATTGATTTAAAAAAAACAATTAGTTTTTTCTACTTTTTTGGAAATTCTTAATGATATCATAAATAATACTAGAAGTGTATGCTAAATCAACTTATTCCGGAAGTAAACAGAAAGCGACGACTTTTTTCCCAAAAGCGCCGTAACAAGCATATTTGTTTTGTTCGTGCATGCCCAAAGCCCAATATTGAGCTTGTTAACAGTATTTGTAGTAGTTTCTCGGCAGCGATAAACGGGGGTTCATTGTTAATGGACAATATGGATTTTCTAAAAATCATATGAGCCTTCATATTTATTATTTAAGACTTCATTTACAAAAATACCATAATTTAAAAATCTTCCAAAGACAATAAGCCTAATCTTATTTACCTAACCGCACTGCCACTTCCCGCGAAAGGGTTTTAAACAATATCTAATTTAACGCCAAGTAATACTTTTATTCTATTTTTGGATTGGCGCTTTTGCTCCTTACAAATATTTGTAAGGGTTGAAATACTGGAGTCAATCAGTTAATTTTTGGCCAATTCCTCAAATAATACAAAAATACAAATGACAATACATAGTCTCTAATGATCAAGGGGTTGGGCTAGTCGATTCTGAAAATATCGATTTAAATAAATTTAGTGAACGTCAAATGTTTCGATTTCCTTTTTTATTTTAATATATTCGACATTTTAATTAAATTGAAATATTGAATGTTTAATATTATTACTTACGATTTTTAGATTTTTTAAATTAAATTACAAACGGTTATATATTCAAAATATACTTTCGATTTTTCTGTGATATTTATGTTATGTAATTATTTTTTTTTTATAAACTTTTGATATTTCTGTTTAAAGTTATTAAATTTAAATAAAATATTTTAAAACTTTGATTTTATTCGATTATTGGATTATATTTAATTTAATTTAAAAACTCATGTTTTTAATCTGTTAACAACTTAACTTAAATTGATACAAATCGATCTTTTTAAATCAAAAATAAAAAAATATTAACTAAACAAAACGATATTCAAATCGGAATTTCAAAAATCGGAAATTAAATTTATAAATAATTTCTTTTTATAAATCGAATAAGAACTATTGTTAATATTGAATCGAAAAATCTAAACAAATTATGTTCAACTTTCGATTTTTAAGATAAATATAATTTTCGACCCGTTTTTAACATAATTTAGTTTTATGGATTTTGATTTTGAAATAAATTAAATAAAAAGTTCAAAAAAATGTAAAAGGTTATATTTATTTTCATGTCAATATTCGACAACAATAAAATTTATTATGCAGGTTAGATTTTAATGATTGAATTTCTGTCTGTATACCGTAATTTTTGTAAATGTCTCTTGTAATTTGTTTAAATTTCTTCCTCAGAAGCATTATCATTATCAGAATTCCATATTAAAAACAATCATACAAAATACGTACGCTGCCATTTGCTCCGCTCAAATTAGTTTTTCGAAAACAATACAATTAGGATAATATGTTCAATAACACTTCTATTAACATTCAAAGCGAAAACAATATCGCAAATGCAAATCGATAACAAACAAATTATTAGCATTAATAAATAACGATTTCGCCGAACCACGCGATGCGAACATATACTCAATTGCGATTTATATTATTGCACACGAAAGAAAGTAATTTAACAAGATATATGCATATAAAAGTGTTTGTATGTGCTTGCTGAGATGTCTTATCTGCGTCGTGATCTCAGAGCGCAAATTGAAAATTATAAAAATCTATATAATGAGCAAAATTATATACAGCTGTGTATACTATAATGTCTTTAAGTCTACAGATATAGTAATGACGACGCACGACCCACAATCTAGGCCAAAGAAAGTGCTTTAAGACGCTGCGCGCGCTTGCTGTGCAGCATGGTGGAGGCGCCGGCAGGCGGTTTGTTATACGATACTATTATATAGAATATGTAAAATCACATTCGAGTGTTTTTTTTCGTATTCTTTGCATAGTTCACCTTCACTTGTGGCTGTTACATTGGCCACGGCGGCGCCAGGCTTCTTCAGAATATAATCTGCTACATATAATACAATATATATATACTTCTACATACATATATATATTATATCTGTAGGTATTTCTTCACCGCCACATTAAAAGTGAAAACAGTGCAAACGTATTTATCTTGCGCACCCAGCTCTATATTATTATTTATTATCATCTCTGCAACACTGCAATTATGCGCTTGCGTGTGCACCGCAAAAGAAGGATATGCGGCAAAGCACACACACATATATACATATATACATTTAAACGCACACATATTCTTGAATGCGCTGAAGAAACACGGCTGGTGTGTCTCGTGTGAGAATTTATGAGGGTTAATTAGCTCCAAATAAATTAATCCTCTTGATTATAACGAGAAACTAAATAGCGTCGGTCGTCGAAAGACTATGAGTGAGTTTTTCTTGAGCGCCTTTCCGATTTCCCGAAATATACTACAGCGCATTTTCTACAGGCGTTACATACATCTACAATATTTATACGATATATATATACTTTTGACAAACATTTTTTATATTTTGTACTTGAAGCAGATAAAAAAATTACAAAATTCCTGTGCTTGTAACAAAAACTCGTATTATTGCAAGTATATAAAATATGTGTGTCAAATATATTAAATTAAGAGACTACAAATGTATAAATTTTCGTAATTTTGTGTGTGTGGACACAAATGTGCAATACAAAATCAAATGGTCGCGCGTGTTTGATGTTTTATCTATTGAAAGCTTTGCTCAAAAGCTTGAAAGCTAATGTTTACTTGAATAACTTATAACGTTCGCCTTTTCACGTCTGTCCTTTATTGCTTTGAATCATATTGACACGCACGCAGAATACTATTCTGTGTAAGTTTCTTTATGCTCAGTGGCTCCAGCAGCAATGTACAAAAGTACATATATACTCGTATATACATATATATATATAGTACATATAATGTTTATATTATCAAGTACTTCATAATCCCAGAGTACCAGAGTGTGATGTGTTTATGTATATCGTACACGACAAGGATTTGATGGCGGCACATATTGTAGACTATATGTATATATGTACACTATAAAATATAGAGTAATTTATATATATACAGATAAAGTTTTCCGAGTGTAAGCGCTCGGGAAATGCGATGCTCAAAAGCGCGCACTGGAAAATATGGTACGAGCCGTATATAAATAACTCTGAAAGTGCATTAGAAGTGCTGAGCGCCCGCGCGTGTTATTATACAAACACACATATACATATAGCACTTCATTTAAATGTGTCTTGAGAAATTGGTCGTGTTTTCTTTATTCCGACACTAGAGCTGATGTTTGGTGTGTATATATGTATATGTGTGAGTGTTTGTGACACATTAGTTTTTCCGACATGAGCTCACACAAATCCGTCAGCAATGGCGCATTTGATTGCGTTCCCGTACACGTTCCGGGACTATTTTCGGTACTATATCACATTTTTTTTTGTGTATTTGTGTAAATACTTAAATAGAGAGATGTATGTTTTTATGTAACCAAGCATAGCCTGCCTAATTAAAGGAGGACTTCTTTGGAATGTGCTCCGTACAATTGGTGACACAGCATCGGATTAACGACGTGCTGAAAATGCTTGGCGTGATGATGACTTACATTCTTCTGGACGTTCTGTTCTGTGTTTATTTTATTTTTTAATTACGATCGCACATTTGTCAAATAATTCAAAAATATTGCATTAGCTTGGACCAGAAATAGTATTTAAATGCATTTTTTGTGGGTGAATAATTAATTTATACTAATTTGTATGATGTGAGGTTTTGAAATAACAAAAGTAATATAAACGAACACAAATGTTGGATTCTTTAAATATTTATTTGGATACATTTTACTTTCTGGAGCTATTCTCGCTTCTCTTAATGACATAATTTGAGAAATTTGCTGTAGACGTACTTAAATTTTAAGTAGGATTGAATCATTGAATATAGATTATTTATCTACTATAATGTAGATAAATGGGACTTTTATAATATGTTTTATATTGATCAAAAATCTCTTAATAATGCAATAATTATTGAATTATTTTTTTTTTACCTTTTTAACTAATAAAAACTATACAAAATTAATATAATTAAAAACATATGATTCCTCAATCACAAAATTTCTAAAATCAAATTCCAAATATGCTTCAATAAATTCGGAGATTTTATGTTGGTGAATTTTGTGCTTATTTATTTGGGTAATTTGTGTTATTTTATGCTTGCCACCTCTCCTTGACAGCTGCAGTGACTCACAATGTGAACAGTACAAAAGCGATGAATCAGAGCGCGCCGCGTAGGGTATTATTCGTACTACCTGCAAAATACAAAATGTAACCTATTGAAAAGAGTAATTTTATGACCTTTTAAAGAAAAATATAAAAATATGAAATAAAAGAAATTTTAAAAAAATATTTTATAAACAAAGAATTTAAGCCAAAAATAGTGTTATTGTTATTTTCCCTGACTCCGATTATGTTTTTGCGGTGTCAATTGGCCGAATCAAGATAAGCCGACTTATACTATTGGCCTGAACACGATAGTTTTCTAATGTTTTTTTAAAAGCTATATTAAAAAAATATGTCGGCCTATTCTTAGCATTCGGCAAATCATGATTCATCCAATCGTAAAATAATCCGTTTTTGAGGTAAGGTTGGGACTTGTGGGGTGGTTTATTTTCGAAAAAAATTATATTTTTTGTTTAAAAAAACAATATATTTTTTAGAGGTAGACGAGTCGTTTTTACCCTTACGTAAACTTAATCTTCTAAAACTTTTATTTAAAAAATTATATAAAATACTTATTAATTTAAAAAAATATTTGTTAAAAATATAGACCACTAAAAAGGGGCAAACGATGGATAAATAAAAAAAAATACAAAAAGTAAGCCATACTTATAATTATTTAGATGAATTTTAAGAGATTCTCTTAATATTTATAATTAAAATATATATCATTTGGCTTATTATCTTACTTAAATACTTAAATGCAAAACAGACAGACTTTGCGGCCATTTCCTTCAAAACTTAAATGAGCATGCACGGCAAATCCTCCAAACTCGCTTCTCTCGAAATTCTCTCAAGTCCCTCGGCTCCAATTAACCAGGTCTGCGCCGTTCGTCCTCTTATTACGTTCTACATCCTTTACTTCTCCCTACAATACTGCTAGTACCTGTGCTCCCCCAAAACAGCCAATCACGCAATCTTAATATAATTTTCCGTAAAAACGTCAAGTAGACTAGAGCCATCGAGAGTTGTCTGTTCAGCACGCAAAGGTCGACTAATTTATATCAACGTTGAATTTTGCAAGGAGATATACAACTATGTAGAAAAATAATATAATACCTTTTGCCAAATAATTATCTAATTTCCGTCGACTGGCGCTTTTGAGCGGCATGTTTAGGAGTGCTTGAGGCTTACGAATGTTCGCGTTGCTCATCGCGTGTGTACACAATTGCACATACAATATAATGGCTTTACTATATATAACAATCGTGCATTCAAAGGTTATGTGCACGCTCGTTGCAGGCGGCAACCGGCACAAATAATAGAAATATATTCTAGAACAATGCACTAAGGACATATATATATATATAGTAATACATACATACCTTAAATGCACACACAAATAAATTCACAATCATGTTGGAATATCTGGATGATGGTATGTGTAATTCTAATTGTGCATGTACAGAGAGCAACCGGCGGATAGGATAGATGAGCGGGGAGGAGTGGGCAGATGCATTTATCGACGACATGATAATTGATTGTACAAAAGGTTGAAATATACATTGACGTGCTAATTGAGGAGTCGTGGGTACCATTTGCGTGTGTGCATTGTTCTGTGCCGACGTTGCACTGCAATAAAATATCAATTTTGCTTATCACGGGTTTAGCCGCATACAATTCAGAAATCGCAAATAAAGATCTGGATGCGCTTTTTGGGGTATAGTGTGAAAGGGACCCGGAATTACTCGGTGCGAGTGTGTGTATCGATTTTGAGAAAATGTGGGATGACGAGACACGAGACGATTTATGGGACTGTACATCTATTTACAAATTGCAGAACGTTATTCATGTGCAATTGCGGTATACAGGTGCATTTATTGCAAACGATACATGGCATTTTAGCGGAATTTGTAGATTGAATTATTTGTTTGATTTTATCTATTAAACATTAGACAAATTTGATATTTTTTCTTTCGATTTATCGATTAGAATTTTGTTTGAATTAATTTAGTAGAACGATAATTGCATTTACTAATATTTTTATGATTATTAATATAGACAAATAATAATATAAAATATACATGCAATGTTTTAAAAATATATATATAAATTCCTTTTATCCCTATTCGGGACATAGGGCATCAATCAATTTTATAAATACTAATACTAATAAAATGTTTTTATTTTGTTTCAGGTAATTTGAATAATTAATATTGAATTCATCATCAAACGATATCGGTGTAATACGAGTATAGTTCAGAATGTGTTCCTTAATTTTGAATTATGTGTTTTAATTTGTAAGTATATAATAAATAATATTTACTCTTAATCTAAAAGGTAAAGATATGAAATCATGAAACCTCTGTATAAACCTTGAGATAATTTTTAATATTATTTTACAATGAAGCTACAGTCGGCCCATGATGACTTATGAATATGTCAATATCTGTGTGAAATCAACAGCTTAGGCTAAAGAATTTAACATTATTATTAATGCTTTGACCAATAAGAACTACCCTAGTTCACTTGTGCTAAAAACCTGTTTAGATGCTCGCTTTTTAAATTTGAACTACACTTTTTAGTCCTTGTATCCTTGTCGCTCTCGCGCCACCATATTGGAAAACTGAAACACATCAGAATTCTGCTGGAGATAAGAGAGCATTGAGATATTGATCTTGTTTGCAAACAGACCTTCTAAACCTTCTTTATAATGTCTTATTGTTCTTGTGTGCTGATTTGATTTTTTGATATTTACGCTTCTGTGTATGTTTTTAGTAGGGATATAAGAATATCTGTGAATAATTCAGTTACTAGCGTTTGGTCATAAGACCAACTGGGCTTGCAGTTATATTCCTTTTAACTTAATGGACTTGCAAGCCTAATTTAATTGGTTTTAAAAACTAAAAAGTAAAATACCTTATACACAAAATGGGGTGGTCAAATATGTCTTGAAAAACTTCTAATTTTGCAAAAGTGGTACAAACGTCACCACTTTTTATATAGCTTTTCTTTCAAATATCAAAGTTTAAAATAAACTTAAGAAAGTGTCAGTGTAAAATAACGCCCACAAAGTGCAGTGTTTTATCGCAAGACAAACAATTAAAATATTAGGCAAACTAGTACCTAAATAAATTTTCATTTAAATATACAATCTTCCACAAATAAAAATTTGAATATTTTTTTTCTGAATACCGAATTTCTATTGTTATATTAATCTTAATTCCATCTGCACTACATAAATACGAACAAACGATACACGACACAATGCCATTTATTTCGGTACGACATTATTTACACTGAAACTTGACACATTTTGTGCACCCTAAAGTTCACTCTCATGCACAGCACGCACACAAACAAGCAATCACAGTACGAGCCGCTCTTAATTATGTTTACTTGTATGCGTATATATTTATGAATGTGCATTCTCTTCTCAAACACGTGCATCATCTGCTCGGGCTGCCCTCTAAATAACAAGCCCAAAATGTTTATCAACCACCGAAACGTGCCTTTTGTGAAAGGAACACACTATATCGAATATCGTATTTTTTTGTTGTACACACATATATATGTGTATGTGTGTGTATCTAAAAATACATTTACAAACCGGTTCTCGGTCGAGTATTTTGGATTTACTCTCTTTACGTATACATTCATCTGTGTACATATATACAATATACATTTATATATATATTATATAGATATACTTAAATGCAGAGGGTGAAAAAACCTTTTTTTGGTCGTGCTGCCACAGCCTCTTATTTTTTTTCTTTGGGTGCGCTCTGTTTTCTTTTATCTTCTTTTCGAAGCGTTAAAACATTCTGCAGATTGTTTAAAATGCGTTCACACACTGTCGCCGTGGCAAAATATATACGCACACACACATTTGCACAGCCACCCACTCTTACACACTCACACCGTATAGATAAAAAAAAATAAAGTATAGCGAATCTGTGAAGAGATAAAGAAAAGCAAGTCGCACAAATTATACGCATCCCCAACCCTCTGCAGTATAAACTATTATTTCCAGAACATAAATTCAACCCCTGTAGATATGAGCGGCTTGACTGCTGTACGCGATCTTTGCTGTATCTCGTGTTTATATATATATATATTATTTATGCAATCAATGTACTGTTCGTTGTATGTGTGTGTGTACTTATACATTACTGTCAGATAAATACACAGACGATCATCGTCCCCATTCTGTTGCCCGTGTTTGCGTAGGTGATGTTCACGTGAACGAATATTATAACGGTCGCTTCGGGGGTGCGCAGAGGGATGAAAAACGAAGCCAATTAGGGATATACGCAATATGTTATGTAACGATTCTGTTCAGACAATAAACTATCAATAAAATGCTGTGTACGATTGTTATTTGCATGACACACGCAATCATAATAAAATGTGTGTGTATTTACTCTTTGAAGCCTATGTGTATGTGTGTATAAATGAGCTTGAAGGGGACTAGGGGGGGTTTATTATTGCTGCCTGACCATTTCCCTAGAGTGCACTGTGGATTGCATTTTTCCAACCCAATCGGTGATAGATTATTGGCAATTCCGGATATAGTCACCGCCGGTAACAATCGAGGGCTCTGTGATGTGTTGTTTTGCAGATGTGATCCTCTGGGAGTTCTTTTCGGCTGGGGGGCTGGTGTGTTGTAAATGCTTTTTTATCGAGTGTTTATCGAGTAGTTAAGTGATTTATAGGTATATTTCGAAATATTTTTTTATAAAAAAATGTACTAGGGATTGTTTAATTTTTTTCTTCTACCAGGTGGTCATTTACACAGTCTCTTAAGGACCTTATGCGAATCGAGACAATTTAAAAGCAATAAAAATATCACGAAATCAAAATTTTCTTCGCTTGGAAACTAATGAAAACACAATGTTTTCACTGTTTCTCCTGCTTCAATTTCCAACTGAAAAAGGCGCTCGTGTAGCTCATACGGCAATGCATCTAGGACGCCGCATCAGTTCGAACACAACTTCCGTAGAGTATGAGTCCAATAAATTGCTATGGACGTGTGAGAGCTTCGTCAATGTCGTCGCTGGTAAGGTTACCTGAGTTTGTATAGGATATCGAGTTGCTTCATACTTGGCCAGTTACTTAAACTGTAGGCCAATAATGAAATGCTGGCTGTTCCATAAGTCACTGTTTATAATTGGTACCCTTTTAGCATGTCAGTGGTGCGGTCTCTACTCCTCATTGGTGTCTCGTTTTTACTAGACACGGTGTTGTGTGTGACCAAGTATTGTCGATACATTTTGGAAATATCTGCAGTATATGTTTTTGAAGTCTCATTAACAAATATGACCAGTATGACCAGACCAGTCTTCTTCACCTGAGAAGAGAGCACGTCCAGTATAAACACTGGCTGCGCTAATCTATCCGTCGGGTTGTCTTTGGATTATCATTCAATAATGTTTAAAATCGTCCAAGCATTTGCAATCGGGGCCAGTTGTTTGTGGGTAAATTTACATTTACAGGTGATTAAAAGAACCCATAATTTTAACATACCGAAAAATAGTATGTTAAACCAGCAGGTCGATTCTACGTTACTTTGCTGTAGAAATGTACACTTTTCGTCTATTAAAGTCATAAAAGAAATGATTCTACGTAAATGATTACGTCTAATATATTGATGTATTAGAAGCTTGAAAGTGACGCAAAAAATGGCCACGACGATCTCTACAATAAATATGAAAGCGGAGATTCCCCAGTATCGCTCCCATTCAAAGTTATTCGCCTGTCTATTTGGTGAACGTTGTTCGCTGGCTGTCCTTTGGGTCCAAGTTCGATGATCGTCCTATAGTTCAAGGTAGTTGATCTTCCTTCGGGTCCAATTTCGATGAATTGTCCTTGGGTCCAAGGTCGTTGATGAACGACCACCGTCTGCTAGGTCCGTAACTTTGAATAGTGTGCAATTCAAGTTTTTTTCTATATGGCCATCTTTTTGTATTTATCACTTTGTACTTTGGTCCTAAAAAAATGTTGATCTCTGCACTTAATTTACTCTTAAAGTACCTAATTTCATGAACAAACAAATAATGTAAAGACAATTAAACTCCAGTTTGTTCTTTACATTTGAAAAGACTTTAAAACCATTGAAAACTGCTTAAGCTATATTTGCATATAAATAATACAGTTTTAATGTTAATAAAAAAGTTAAAACACTCCAAACAATAAAAACTGAATAAATACTTTGAAATAATAACTAGATTTTGTACTGCAAAACGTCACTGACCTTTTATAAATACACATCTAAAAAATGAGAGTGTCATTTATAGCAGTGGCGTGAAGGTGGTAGGCCAACAACCCTTATCTTATTAAATTGTGAATTCATTCAGATAAAATATAAGTTAAAAAAATAATAATGAGAAAGCAAAAACCAAACACACACAGTAAAAAAAAAATCTATATAGAAAGAGTACACATTAAAATGTTGCTTAGTTTTCATGGTGCTCGTGCTCATTTAAATGTCTTATTTAAATATATAATAATAACAAAATGTATGGCATTTTGTTTGAGACTCACTTGCGTTCTTCGTTCTTGACTGACAGTACAACAACCATAACAAAAACTAGCGAGGAAATAATTGATATTAATCTCCTCCGCGTACTCTATACAAATTGGCTCTGGTAACATTGTAGGCATTGAAGAGCCGATTTTATGTAATGTATTTGCTTTAGAATATAAAGACCTTCGCTTTGGCAATTATGTACTGTTGAAGTTTTACTCCAAAGACTAGAGCACGTACATACTCAAATCGAGGGCAATAATGTAATATTTTCGATTATGCTGATCGCATATATGTAATTACATACTTTTTATAAATAATCTGTTTTTTTTTGTATCTCAGTGCGTACGTATATTTCAGAAGAACATTGTTTCGACCAAATACACGTCACTCAGCGTCAGACACGCAACCACGCATATCGCCGTACGCATCACGTAGACGCATATCGCTCTGCAGTCTGCATGACATATACGAGAGTATATGCATATAAACAAGACATGTAAACGTTTAGCGAAGCGTTAAGGAGACGAGAAAAGGCGGATGATGTGTCTCGTAATAAAAATAACGAGGTGTCACACGGCCGGCGACCGCGACAATCGCTGAATGATGTATATTAAAGAAGTTTTCTTGGTGCCTTTCAGAAAATCTTTAAAATGTCTCTAATTACAGTTTGTAGATGTTTTTTCAGTTGAAATAAGTTTGAAATAAGATGATAATTTACAATTAATTAGCATGATATTCTAAATTTCAACCAGACAGTATTTCGAACAAGCGGCACAGCTGGCACCAATTGTTTTCTGGCACCAAAATAACAAAAACAAAATACCGAACATATGTCGCATCACTACCAAATATCAAACGAGACTTTAATTGCACGTTTCAGGTATTGCACATTGCTCATAAGTCATTTATACGACCATTCATGTACAAATGTGTGGCCATTCAATTCAGTATTTATGTATTTTACCAGGCGGTGCAAACATTTCAGCACCGCGTTAAATTATTTGTGTTTTATATTCCCCAAGACCAAAGAATAAAACAAATGTTTCAATGTGTTTGTGCGTTGTATTATTCTTGTATATATGTGTAGGAGTGCCGCCAAAGTGCAAACATAAATCTAAGCTTTTAACTTTTCACATGTTTGTGCGAGCTCACTTTTCGGGAAAATGAAGATTTATATGTCAAGCCTGTACAAAAAGAAAGGTTTCACATTTTTTTTTTGTTGATTTGATTTAGCTCTTTTGTACTAAGCATAAATACGCATATCAGACACGTGGTTTTTTCGGTTTGTTTACGAGGTTTTCCCCGTTCAATCTCCTTGGCATTGTGTTGCGAATGACGCTGGGAGGGAAATGGCTATGAAGTCTTGTGACGCGTGGCCATACGTCGCGTCGTTTGGCCTTTAAGGACAGCCGTAATTTACGACTCTCGTGCTACCTAAAATACTCATAAAACATTGAGGGAAACGCGTAAATTTGGTTTATACTATAAAAAAAATGAAATATGGGAAAATGTTAAAAATTTATAATGTCTCTGTGGTTTTTTGTTTGCTTGTGTGTGTGACACGTATGACTACTCTAAAAAAGCAGTGAATTTATATAGAAATAAGAATTAGCTGAATTACAATTTTGCAGCAAACCATAAAACTCACATGTGAATCTGGCGATTGTTATCCAGAGGAATTTTCTGCTCGCCAAGCAAGAAACAAACTCTCTCACACACACACACATTTACACAATTATAGTGCTTCGTCTGCACACCCAGCTACCTACATGTTAACTACAAATCATGATAATACCGAAAACCACTTATCAAGCTTTAGCAAAGAGACACTTTATACTTTTGCATTGTCGCGCACTCACACACGAAAAGAAACCATGGAAAATATATAGTGACAATGCTAAATTACAGTGCTCAGTCCTCATCCACCGCACAGCATGATAGCATGCATGTAGCTTTATAGGTACCCATCTCATATCTCTACTTACTTATCTGTATATTACATATATACATGCAAAACAATGTAGGTTAGGTTCTTGTTTTGTGCTGCGATTTAAAAGGTGCACTCGAGCACTCGTTGAACAAAAACAATGTCTCGAGAGCGAGTGTCTTTTTAATGTAATACAACATTTATACAAAACACCATACCACAGGCACAAACACACACACACATGCACTCACACTAAGTCACACACACTGCGGAGAAAAGTTTTCCATGATCTACCTCAACCGCGTGTGTATCTCGCGACAAAGCGACAGGTTTATGACTACAGTGTGCATATAATAGTGTATATTTACGTGTTATTTCTGAGTTGTGTCCTATAAGCTGCACGCGAGAGATTGCAATTAATGTTGTGAACTGATATTATTTGTTTATATGGATGCATCCATTCGACAAAAGAGACTTAATATGATATCATGAATTTTGAAATTAGTCTATTTATTTTTAAACTAGATTTATGTATATATGTATATGAGAGAGACTGACTGCCTACTGAAATATATACCCATTCGACTAACTTTCAATTTGACGAAAATTGTCTAAGGAATTTAAAAGGGGGAAAGAAATCTTTTCCTACATTTACAATTTATTGCCGCTTTTTTATTTAGATTATTGTTTCTATATTCATGTAAACATAATTATGAGTTATTACCTTTAAATAAGTTGCCAACACCTATATATACATATCTGCTGGCAAGAATATACAATAATGTGCTCTATTAGTTTTGTCGAATGGGTAATTTGAATGCATTTACCGTACTAACGTAAAATGATAGAACTATCAACATTTTCGAATGGGTTTATAGTTTGACAATTATTTTAGATTGCATTATGGTACTCGACGAATAGAACAGATTTCTTATATAAATAGAAAAGGTGGGTAAATTGATCATAAACATATTTGACGAATGGGCAGTTTTGTTTATTATTAATATCAGCTAAATAAAAATTGTTTAATTGTAAAGAGATATTTTACAGTATGTTGGTGAGTGTATTATATGATTAATGTACATTTATGGAATGTGTTTTTTTGTTCGTCGAATGGGCTTATCTGTACCTTATCTATATGATTTTTAAATAATTTGTTTTATTGTTATGATTATTATATATACTTTATTTATATATATATATATTATATATTTGTTTTATGTTTTATTTATTATTTTTAAATACATTTAAGGAACTAATATAAAGTATTTTTTTCGTCGTATGGGCTGATTATGCCTATGTTTTTTTATTGATTCATGTTTCAAGTAAGTAGCAGGTTTCGGTTCGGACCCATTATGTTTGCTTTTACACATTTTACCAAATTTTCTTTAATATGTCACTAAAGAGATAAAATGAATTATATTGTTTGTCGATTGGGCTTATTTTAAATAAATCGAATGGGTATAATGACCTATATCATTTAGTAATAATTAAAAGTCTAATAGAACATTTTTTTCTTAAATATGCCAAAAATAAATAAAAAATATTTATTGTCGAAAATGTTTTTTTATTGATTTTTTTTTAAGTAACTTTAATGGGTACAAGTAGATTTTTAATATTCCAATCAAAAGTTTTATATTAAAATGTTGTTTGTCGATTGGGCATTATTTCAATCGGTCTTATGGGTATATATTGATTGATTGATTGATATAGAAATAATTTAATTTAATTTTTATTATATTTGCATTACATGCATTACATGCATTTTTTTAATTAATTATATTGATATAATAATAATGTTTTTGGTCGAATGGGCTTTGATCAAATATACTGTAATTCTTATATTCCACAAAATAATTCCAAGATAATTGTGATTTTTTTCTAACATATTAGAAACCGTTTATATAATAAAACCGGCGTATAAAACCGTCAATACAAATAGCTTAAATAATCTTGCTTATTTTACTATCAAGTTCCGTTACTCAGCACTAGAATGCAGTCTACTTCAAATACGCTACTTGTGCGAGGTTGCATTTTCATTGCCATCAAATCTTAATTAAAACATTCCAACTGACATTTCTATCACTTTGCGTGAATGCTGTCTGATTTCTGTATGTCGCAGAGCGGCGGTTAAGACCTCAATTAATTGACTTGAGAGCGTTTTTGTGTTTGCTCACTGTGCGCGCACTTCTTCATAAACTTAATCGTGTATATACAGTGCCATATGTCTTGTATATTCTTCTTAAGTTATGCTTTCCATTCGCCAGCCACCGTGTACTACAACAACCATAACAACAACAATTGCAGCGACGCAAGAGGCAGTGCTGCCGCCGATTCACACCGCGCTCGCAAAACATGGAAATCCGGTTTTCAAGAACTCTTAATGTTGTGTACAAACACACACACACACACACGCGCTGAGAGCCATCAACAACATACAGCATGCGAATTGAATATAAATATAAGAAATACACGAAGAAAGAAAACGGTATTCTGCACTTTGAGACGATCGTAGCACACATTTTGCGCCAAAAAAAAAACATATCGGTATTATACATTTATGTACTATTATTTTATTATTATACGTATATACACAATATAAAGATGCGCTCACTCTGCTGTATATAAATCTTATGTGAACGCTTCAACTGTAAATCTAAACAATTTTTGAACGTCTTCAAAGTCGATGATGATGATCATCATCTGTATTATTGCTGTATATAACTAGAATTATTATGCTATGTGGTAATCGTTACAATCTTGTAAGATTTCTGCGAGAATCAGCGCTCGCGGATCTTATATATAGTATTTTAAAATAAATGTATAAATAATAAGTGGCGTATGCGGATCTATGTGCTGATTTTCACAAATGACCGAGCAGAAAAGAGGCCGCGTCTTGAGTTGGCTATTTTACTCTTTGTCTTTGTGTGTGTGCTTTTTTTATTGACCTATATAAAGTAGGTAGATTTTTGAGCACATCAACTTATGTTGATAATCAGTTAATCTTTTTTTGATCGTCTGCTTAGGATTTTGAATAATTTGGCTATGTTTGAAATCACATAAAATTGTTTACATTTTCTTTCCATTCTCGTCCAGAAATAGTTTTATCTAACTTTTACGCACTTCATAAAAGTCAATTTACTAGCTGAAAACCAATTTACGACCAAACTAATAATGGCAGAGAATTGTCGTTAAACACGCATATAAAAGATATTCACTTTTATTCGAGTTAGATGACCTTAGCATAACAAAGCCATTTCGAAAATCTACTTAAGGAATCAATGTTTTGCAAGTCATAACATTTCGGTCTCTTTTATGGATATTTTGGGGGTGCTGTAAAGCCGTCCGTTGGATATACATATACATATAAAATATATACATACCCATAAAACATATAAAACGTTATGTAAACATAGTGATTCTATAGGCGCCACAGTAACCCGCCGGTCAAATCATATAAATTCGAATTTCGGGTGTTTCAATTCGCACGCGTTCCGTCAAACACATATACATACATATAATATATTATTGTTGTGCCACCAGCGATAGGAAAAAGCTTTATTTTACTCTATGATACTATGGCCGGGCTGTCCGAGTGCCAGAGCATTATGTATAGAATGTGTCACATCGGAAATGAAATGCGCTCGCTTGACGGTTTTGTGTTTTCTGTGTATATAAATAGCGATAACGTTTCGTGAAAATCGATATTTTCACCGTGGAAATAGTTTGTAGAACACACTCTACTAAAGTACAGTTACATATTGCTGTCATATTGCACAACAAAACACTGCACTGATGCCGTTGCAAAATTAATTTATTATAATAAAACAAATAATGGTATATTATGACAGTTTTGTGCGCTTTTCTACGAGCAATCTTGTGACATTTAGTCTGATAGATTTCTTTGTTTTGTTATATTATAAGTTGAAGAATTTAAATTAAAATATTTTAAAGTCCATATTCAATTACGGATAGTAAATAACTAATTATTTTAGTTATTGACATATAGTAAACAAATATTCTCGAAAATGCCGTTCCTTTAAAAACATAATATTCATTCCAGCTTTGTAAATATTATCTAAATATGGAACCTGCCACGTTAGATTCTGAGTGCAAATCTCTGACAAATCAAACTTACCTAGGCTAGATAACACCATTAACAAGCTTTAAAATTACATATTACATATTCAATTCTTATTAAATCTTCCACCTAATGGTCTTTTGTTCAAACGGCTAATTCAGCATTCGTCCATAAGACTTTCGGTTAAATACCCATTGAGTTAAAATGCTACTTGGCCAAATTGTTAATTCGACCAAATGTCTCCAAAATAATGCTTCTCTTTCAAAAAGAAACTAATCAAGACGAAACAACGAAGTTTTTGAATGGTAAAATTTTGTATGAGGTGTCCTTTATTCTAACAAAAAGTGTATTTTTTTTTTTTAATTTTAAAGCAATAGAAAATATTATTACTTTTACATTTTACTTAACCTAAGGAAAAACTAAAAAAAACAATGATATAAACCATCTTTAATTGCACGTGCGGTTTTTTGCGTAATAACGATTACAAAAAAAATAAATACAAAAAATGTAAGTAAAAATCAAAATGATTCTGAACTTTTATTAAACCTTCAAAAATGTTTATAAAACTTTAATCGGGGTCGGGATAAAAATACTGAAAAGTTAATCCTCAAATAATTATCCTGATAACTGAAAGCCTGAAAATTAAATGCCTGAAAAAACAAATACATGAATTGTCAAATTCCTTAAAAATAAATTTGTAACACCTACACACACCGCAGGTGTTTTCAGTATTTATTCCTTCAAAAAAACAACAATTTATTGAGTTTCAGCTCGCATTTTATTACAGGCCACTGTGCTAGCTCGGAATTGATGGCTTCGACATTATCCGTTGTCGAATTTCAGTAAAAAATAATATGTTATTCATAATTAGCGGATAAATGATTTTAAATCAAAACTAGACGTCATTAAATTGCAGGCAGATATTAGATTTAACTTGTTATTTTAACAGAAATGGAGATTAAACTGAAAAGTACAGATGGATATACTCTCTTAAGCGCCTATTGTTTCGGGATTAGTTGTCTTCGTGTATCGTTCACTCACATCCCACCTCACCCAATATAGTAAAATGCAGGTATCATATTTTTTTGTCCATAGCTCATAGTCTTAAGACAAATATCGAATTGTCTTTTTTACAATCAATACACAATTAACTGTATCTCTTCTTTTTATCTTCCAAATACCGATGTTTACCAAAACCATGTCAATGATTTCTCAAGGTATTTTCCCTAAGTCCAACGATCCTGTTTGGAGTCATCTTTTTAAATCGATTTTAAAAAGGCGTCCATTGTCCATTGTGAATAATAGATTATCGATTTAAATTGGTGAAATAATAGTTCCGTGATGTAAGTTGACTCGATTGTGGACTCTAAAATTATAAAAGCGTGTTTTTTATTATTATTATTTAAAAAATTATGTAAATAAAAGAAAAATGTTTTTTTATATATAACATCGTTTTATCAATGCCATACTACACTGGATAAATACAAGAAAGCGTTTCATGCGCACTCCGTAAACTGTATCACTTAAATCATCGGTCCGCTCCCCCTATTGTACCACATAAAATATGTCACTCACAATTAGCTGTATGAAACTTTTTTTATTACAACGCATTCAAAATATTCCCATTCAATCATCAATCGCCAAGTATCGATCGCTTTTTTTTTCATTCGATACTCGATAATTCATAAGGAAATAATACATTTATGCTCAATAGCTCGTGCACATGATGGATTCCATTTAAATTGCATGTACACACTAAATATTATCGACACAACAATAATAATTTATATAACGGTAAAGTCGCAACAATATATACTATAAATACATTTATTACAAATGGTAAATCACAAGTGCGGACAGACCGAAAAGTATTTACAAGCACATAAATATATATAGTAGTATAGTTGTAGTACAATATGCGAGCTTCACATTCTCAACATCTAGAATCTATCGAATTTATCCATTGTATATATTTATATAGAATATAATTGAGTATAAGTGATGGTCCCTTCTTTTGGTTTTTTTCCTCTCTAACGGACATCACGTCGTGCACAGACGCACTTGAGCGTCTTCAATAAATGGTGAAATATAAGATAAATCGTCGGTTCCGTCGATCGAAGTGCGTCTAATTCATTAGTTTCTGACACACACACACACACACATTCACAGACACATATTTCGGATTCGGGTGAATTAAGATAAAAGTATTGACGAAGCATATATTCTTGTCCATTTACATTCTGCGGGCAAGATGGATGGATCGTATTTCTCCATTACATCAAATAAAATCATACAATGAATTAATATACTCGTATGTACGAAGAGATTGAATTTATTATATTATGGCACAAAAGTACATTTTGTGCGGGCGAATTGGTGGAAAGATACGAAAATTGTAGGTCATTCAAATAGTTTGTTTATAAAAGAATGAAAAAAACAGTCCGACCAGCTAAGACAAACCTGAAGCTGTCAGAAGATTCGCGCGCATTTTATATAATGTGACCTTCGATGCGCTCGGTATGGCGCGGGTGTGTGATGAATTATTTTTTTTCGCACGAAGACTGATCGTTCTGACAACAAACACAGACAAAGTCTAATATATAGTTATAATATAAGTAACGTAAACACGATTTGAGACGCTGGCTGGCGCGAATTCACTTTCCCTTTTGGTCGAAAAGATCACGGCGCACGATCGGCTTCATTCTGGTTTGGCGCATTAAAAAAAACATTGTTTATATACATCATTATGTACAATATTAAACTCACGAAGTGTTTATAGAGTATGACCATTTATATACATATACTTGCTATAAATTCTGTGATTATTCAGGCTAAGCCAGAGATTAATGTCGGTTAAGACGGAGCTATAATATAGCTCATGCGGTTTTCTTGAGTCGCTGAACACCACATTTAAACATACCTATTGTATATATAAATGTTCCATTGCATTTTATGCAACGGACTTAGTGTAAATATTTAATTTATTTCTATTCTCACACAATTCGATGGGACGTGTGTATTTGTGTGTATGTGTGTTGAATTCACTGAACCGAGGCAGCAGTATAATCGATTTTTGATAATTACATTTTTTGTGATCTTTAGATTTCAATTTGATGGATTAACGGTTATCGTAAAGAAGAATATTTCATTTATAGGGATTATTTCTAAATGATGATAGAAATTTATATAATTTATATAAATATATATATAAATTCCTTTGATCCCTATTCGGGACATAGGGCATCAGCAACAAAGTTGCGGAACTGGACGCGGTTG
>JANSTU010049616.1:0-22244 GCA_027564075.1 Bolitophila hybrida | reverse complement strand
TATGTATTATATGTTTTGAGCGCAGGGCTCGTTTACGTACAAGCGCACTCAAATACTCTAATAATTAGTTTATTAAAGCTTTGTGTGAGAAAAATAGATTCATATGTTATATTATTATGCCTGCAAATTGTAATGGAGGTTGCCCGCTTTTGCAGTCTTTCGTACTCTATAGCTTTTATGATGTGTGTGTGCCGGTGTACTGTTTTGCTGGGCCTTTAGGGCAAACGTCGGGTCACGCAAGCATCTATATTTTATATATACACCGAGTAATTATCATGTCTTTCATTCAATTCATTTTTCAAAACATTTGATACAGATTCATTGGTTTTTATGGAACGTGGAAGAATGTTCATATATACATATATACATGTAATTGCGATCGACTTAATATGAATATAATTTGCCTACTCGCATTTAAATACATATTAAAACAAACTGTAAACGGACACGTACGTGACCCGAAAATTAATAACGTGCTGTACACGCACACAGTACGCTTTTTTCTTTTTTTAGAGACTTTCAAGTTGAATTATGAACGGTTTTTCGTAGCGCATAATTGAATGTGTAATCTCAATTATACATACGATAATGACGGGCTATCAGCGGCACGGTATTTGCATATTTTCACACTTTTGCGTGCGCATGGACATATAGAACATTTATATACGTGTCGTTTGTGTGCGTTGTTACCGTTCTGCGCAGACAGTGTATATATATATATATATATATAACTGTCCGACGTTCATAATTATTGATGTGCTACTGTAATTATTGACGCTGCACAACAATAACTCAATTATCGCAAACGTGCACGATCTGCAGATGGAGTTTATATGACGAACGATTTAACCCACATTGTTTATATGAATGTGTCTGTGTTTTTGTGGTGTACGGCCGCCGCACAATGCAGCTATAACCCACATTTATGAACTCAGACCGCATCATTTTCTCATATATGCAAACATGGACTTCCTGTTATTGTTAATACACATACGGTATCCGTATATGCGGCTTACATACACATACAATCCAACATAAACTCTTCGATATGAGATATACGCATTAAAATAAATACCCATCATGTGGCTCGTAAATATATCACAGGGAAACATATGTACATACGCGCAAAGTTGCTCCTGAAAATACTTAAAGAGCTCACAGCGCATACAAAACGGTACAACGTTACATAATATGCGAATTCATTTTTAAATGTTATGTTTCATCTATTATTATTTCCATTCAAGACGTTCGTTCTCAAGAAACAAGGTATACACGCTCGCAAATAATAGTACCTACTTGATATACACACTATACATTGAATATATTATTAACTATATATAGTTGCTATATTTATTTACCTAAACTGCGAACTTGTAGCGAGCGGTTCACAGCCATACGCGAGCTCGCGACATCGTTCACAAAGTGTACACTACATTTTACATACTATGTATACACTTACAAATGTTCGGTATTGTAGATGTATGTGTGTTTGTATACACGACCACAATCAGATTTAAGCGATGTTATTGCATGAGTTCTTTTTAATTCGAAGATGTACAGTGCAAAAGAAGAAGCCTGCTTGTACACAAATACATTCACATATAAACGAATAAGATACTTGTGAGATTTATTCTAACATTATGCTGTACGAATAATGACTAATGTAGTTGAGCGCAATTTTGTGTGCGCATGCGGAAGAAGTAAGCGATCGTATATATACATATATATAAACAAATATATGTATAACAAGTATCACCGGCCCAGTGATTTTTTACAAGGAATTGAGTGTCTTCATTCAGAACTTAATTTATCTTAAATAATAATAATATATATATTGGGATGAATTTGTCATATTTAAGTATTTCCTTGAGTTCGTCGCTTTTCATATCTTTTGTATATACAATCCAGTATTTGTACAGTTTGTTTATATCATTTGAAAAATATTGATATAATTTAATGTTTAGGTATCTACATAAATAAACACGAAAGACATGACAAAGCGACGAACCCAAAATAGTAAACGATTGTAATAATATGGCAATTTATTGTAATCATGTAAAAAAAGATAATATAAATATAAATAAATAGATACTGATATAGCATAATAAAAGAACTGTTCAATTTGTAAGTTCTAGTTTCTCAAATAGAAATAAAGTACACATAAAACAAAACAAAATCATAAATTTAAATTTGCTCTACAAACGCTGCTCAAACAAACACTCACCATATGGCCTCCGCAATAAATCTCTTCTAAGAAGCTGTACTTTGCATAGATCTCGTAAACTTGTGCGTTTACCGCACACCAGTCGTCACATTTGATTTATGCAAGCTTGTTGCTGTAAAGTGCAGCACTTTCGTATAGTCGAGCGCGTGCCGAATTGCGCCCGTGTCAAGACACATACGTTTGTCTCTCTTGACGAAATCATTATGTACGCGCGCTAGCAAGCTGCTGTCAGTCAGCTAATCCTAAACCGGAAGAATTAAAATACTACTTAAAGTCGTCACGAATTACTTGGCACGCGCAATCACAATAATAATAATAATAATAAAAAACAGTATACAACATATATACGCGCATTCATTGAGGTTATGTGTCTTAGAATTGTTGCAATGTGTGTCACTGGTGCACTTAGAACTCGAGCACGTATACACGCGCACACACGCTATAGTTCGTGCATACATTTAATACATTTGTCTGCGTTTATCTGCTACTTTGTTAGTCGCACAGGCGAATTTTACGACCGCACTATGGATAATTAATGGTATATCGCTTGCACGGAACACGCAAACCACCATACTGATTGACACCTGAGATAGACGTGCTCAATTTAATTGTAGCGTGCAGATGACATGATTCCATGACATACGAAGCACTTTTCCCTATTTTTCCAAGCGGCTGGTTGCGCGTGAGTGTTCCAGATCTAGATACTCGCGAGGAATGTGCTCTGTCAATTGTGTGTGATGTGTTTTTTGCATATAATTTCGGACTCAACGATTTGAATATTGGTTTTCTTTTTGAGCGCTTACACTCGTTCTAGACACACAAGAAACCGCGATCGGCCAATTTTCCGTTATACATCATATAAACACTTTTTGCACTGTTTAATACTGTATATAATAAGAAAGGCATATGGCTATACATAAGAACAATAAATTTACAAGATTGCGAAAACATAGTTATATGGATGATAGGATTTTTGATACGGGAACAGCACAATTACGCATCTTCTATATAGCCATATATAATTAAAAGATAAAATATATTATTAAATGGTGGATTTTGCTCTGGGTCTTCTGTGCAATGAACACAAGCGTATACAATAAATAATAAGACATCGCTCGACTGTATATGTTTGTGTATGTACACCGCAAACACACACGCGGTGCACTGAATGGTAGTTATATGACATAACAGTTACGGTATACCGTGTGCAGATTTACGAGTTAGCCTGTGATTCTGCGCGTGCATATACACACAATATATACCGTACAAGGGAGAAGATGCGCGCAACGCGATAATACAGTACACCGGTAAGGTGCACATGAGAGACTTAGTTCATTTGGCAGATTCAATTATCGCTGCATTGTTTGTGCCGAACAGATTTATAACTAAAAAATGCATGTGATTACGCGCATGTATAATAATAATAAATGTTTAAATGATGTTTCACGATCCATTACCGTAAGCACTCATCTCATGACACCTGATATGTATAAACTCGTGTGAGAGCTGCGTGCATTATGAACGAAGTGTGAATTGCAGGTATCTGGCAGTTGAAAGCCCTAAAAGTATTAAATGTCTTATGAAGTAGTTTTAATGTTTATGTTTTGAATGTGTTTTTTGTCTTATGTGAAACCATAAGTGGCTGTTGCGGAATGCAAGTAATTGATTTCGCAAAGGGGATTCCACGAGTTTCCGGATTTCAGCGTTTATGATTGGCAACTGCATGCCGGTGGTCTGATATACATTTTCAGAAATTCAGTTGCAATTAAAAACATACATTTTATTGTATATATTTTTCGGATAGTATATATGTTTACAAAAGACAAACAGACTACGAACCCAGAAAAAATATGAATACTATAATTATGTTTAACTAAGTACCATTAAATTCAAAAATAAAAAAAAATATTTTACAAAATATACCAAATATTATTATTAATCATAATTTTGTCCAGTCTTCTGGCGATCAACGATATGGTGGCGTTCTTGTAATTAAAATAATAAATAAATAACACATTTATAAATATTAACTCACTTACACACACACACGTGCAAGAATATTCTACAAACTTCAGTGTAAAGCCCGTGTAACTCAGACTTCGGTCAGAATTTATATTTATTGTATTTACTTGTGTACAAATCGTCGGCGGCGTGTACCCTAATACACTTGTAGCCTGAATCACCTGCTTAATGCACACACACATTCTGAGCACACTCACTCATACAAACACATATAACAACGAGCGTGCGTGTGTACGAACGCATACACACAAATTACACATGCACTCCGAACAACTTAATTTATGCCTTTCATTTATGTAATGTGTGCAACGAAAAAACAAATCGTGGAGTGAGAAGACCTGCGTGGCAAGCCAACAAAACACTAACATGCATTCGTTTTCTTCTATTTTCAGAGATTCGTACTATAACGTCCACACACATATACAAAAGACGAACGAAGGCTCCATCGCTTGATCAAGGTATGTTTAACAGCACACAGCGAAAAAAGAGCATTGTAATTAAATGGAAATAAATAAGTAATAATATAAATGCCTTATATAGGTTTATAAATAGACACATGAACAGGTATACGATTTATATGTAATATATTATTTATGTATATATGGCTACAGTTTATTTTATATAAATATATGTACATAATTACATACGTTATTATATGTATGTTCTATCGTATTCTCCGATCGCAAATCAGTGTTCGATAATCGCTAGTACAAAATACTTATTTATATTTCATTCAGAAAACATTAAAATATATAAAGCACAGTACACTATATATGTACATATATTTTAATGTTTTCTAATGTTTAATTGTGTATAATGTACACAGGTATACATAAATAAATAATCTGTATGCGCGACTGAGACGAATTTCCAGCTGATCGCACGCTCACACGTAAGTGTAAGAACTCACTGAATTACAGTGTTATTGTTTAGTGCTACAAAATAACATGTATATTACTAGTATATGATATATACTATAAAATACGTCGATAATCTTGACAGTCAAGTTTTCATTCAAAATAAAATCCATTGCCGACAAACGGAGAGCATGCGAGAGAAAGACACACTCACCCGGAATTGTATAACGGAATCACGTTTGTATGTTGGAAACCACGATGAGACCTGACGAACTAGACCGTTTTTCACGTAAAACATTGGACGCAGCGTAATTATTTGTGTACGTTTAATTTGCATTGCTTCACTGCTTTCTTATAAAAGTGCCGTTAAATCGATTCGGAATCATCGTTGCGACCATGATTTTCGAAGATTTGAAGATTTCTCAGAAACAATCACCCACCTTGCGTGTGCACACAGACACAGAAGCTCACGCATTTTGCGCCAAACATTATCATGATCACGCTCCTTGTATGCAAAACGCGTACATTCGAAGTAAAATACATTCGGCATGATTATGCGCAATTTCAAGTGCAATGCTGTTATGCATTCGAATGCGAGCACGGAATGCAGCAAATGCAAATAATGAAAGGTGTTTATGTAGTACCGTTCGGGTGAACCTGTCCGCGTGATGTGTGCATCCGCGCACTAAAGAATCGAACGTGTACGGCGTTCTCGACTGCGAGAGTATTTGATAAAGAATTTCCCATCACAACAGGTTTCGTATGTGGGTCATCGCCGAAAATGTACCGTTTGTACGAGCGACTTGCAGGAACACACGCAATTATCGAAGCATTCACTTTGGCCATGCACTTTTTTTCGGTGCGGCTCTTCAAATAAATATAATGCATTTGCTTACGTTGCATTTTTGACAATTCACAGTCACACGCACACATTAAAAAACACACATCACACACACATTTCTTGACAGCACACTTGATTTTCGGTAATTTTAACATTATGTTTCAAGAGTTTATACATATGTTTAATCTGTGTACACACTGCATTGTTAAACGAATGCATGTTAAACGATAACATCTTCGCGCTTGTTCCAATCTTAACATGGACAACGTAAAACGTTATTTAATTATCTCTTGGCGGGTGTGCGCGCACAGGCTGAGTGATGATTTTTATGTTTGCTCATTTGATTTCGATAAAAAAAAAATAATTATTCAAGAATGCACACTTGAGAATTGTGTTGAGCGGGTTCTTTTATTATTTATGATGACCCCGAGATTCAAGTGATTTATTTTAAATATTTTAAAACATCATTTATATTTGCTCATTATATATTTAAACAGGTGATATTAATGTTGTTTAACTTTTATTATTTTGAGATAACAATAAAATGGAGTTTTTTTAATTACTTAACGACTTGTGCTTCGAACTTAACTTAATGATTTCATAAAACAATTGAAGGCACCTTTTTAATTAAATTGGATGTATACGATGTCTACAATTATATAAATCAGTCATGTCTAAAAGTCCATTTAATTTAAAGAAATAATAGTGTCAATCATGTACTTACATCATGAAAATATTCAATTTAACCTAAAGCAATGCATTTTGCCAATATTTTTTTAAATTTTATATTTTAAATAAAAAAAATAATGCAATATATCTAAGTTAACTTTACAGATTTATAAACAAACTCTGATAACAACAATGAGTCAGCGACCGAAAAGAAACCCCTCAGAGCAATAGATTAATTAAAAAGTCTACGTAAGGAATTTAAATTCATGTTTTCTGGATTTATTTCTTCAAATTTGATATTAAAATTTATTGTTTTTTAAGTCTCACCTTTAAACTTGTTCTACACATTTTTTTTATTATATAATAACATACCGCCTCACGAAGAAAGTATTATATACATGCATCGTGTTCTATTATAAATCTATATTTATAATTTTGAATAGCACTTAAGATGCGCACCTCAAACACAAACAGAAAGAAAAGAATATACACATTGGCTCCAAAACAACGCCTTCCTAGATTTCATCGTATTCATGCAGCGATCGTGAAGTCTATACACGGCTAATGACATAGTTCGATCACTATCTTTGTATATACAGCACTCAAGCGAGTATATCACGCTAAACACTTTAAATACACATTACCGAAATATATAATTACCGGTATGAAACGCTGCTGAAGTGCTGCTGGAGTGTTGCTTTGTGTACGATGAGCTTTTGTCGGCAGCATCGGCATTCAATAAAATGTTTTTCTTCTGGTGTAAGTAAATATTTATTGATTTTGTATGTTTTTTTTTAATTGAGATTATGAATTCACTCGAGAATTCGTACAAGATTGAGGTGTTAGATGGACGATTTAGTCGTGCGGATTTTGTGTATGTTTTTTTTTTTTAATTTTGCATGCAATTTGCACACGATTAATTAATGCAAAATTAAATACGCAAATCGTGTCACATTTATTCGAACCGTGACTAGCCGGATTTGGAGAACAATACACGCTTGCACAAAATGCGCACCAGGGTAAGCGCGTATTTATGTATGTTTAATGTAACATACAAATAAAAACACACACACACATAAAACAAATCAAAATAAAAATACAGAATCTCATAGAATTTTCATATAGAATCTGGTATAGAGTCGAAGAACGCTAGCGCGGTTCTTTGAACTTTCGTTTTTACCGAATCTGGTTTGAAGTGAGTGTATTTGTTATTCTATGCTATTGGTACACTCTTGAACGTATTCGATCACAAGCATACAACAAACACAAATGGATTACATTACCATACGGTATTCTGTCCAAATCTTTAGAGGCTTGTTTGATTGCGTTCGCTGTGTGTGTACGCTCTGTGTGTTTGTTTGTGTGCATTGTCTTGAAATGAACGAGCGGCCGGCATGCGTTTGATATAACATATATACACAACGACCATTATGTGTGGTCGTATCTATAGCAAACATTTGAAAATAGACTTGAATGTTTAAATATACAGTATAAACGGTACGTGTACATGTAATATACATTTTCCGATTTATGTCTATATAAACTTTATTATAGACTCTGGCAGAGATTTTTTCAGATTCCGCGAATTATACTCAAAATCATTATGATTCTTACTCAATTATTCAACAATTAAGTAATAAAATGTTCTTTTTTATTATAATAATTGAGTAATTGATAGCACAACATAGCCGCTACGGTCGCCAACATTATAATTTCTGAAGAGTGTTCGGGAAGCACTTTATATTGATACTATATATACTCGTATACAAGCAACAAAACCGCTCTTCAGCTGTATATATACTAATAGTGTTATCTTTGGCGCGCACAAAACCTGTCAATGTACCGCATATAATAGCTAGGCTCGCGAAGGCGTTTAATGCATCCTCATTTCCGCGACTGAGCACGCGTATCATATCACTGGAATATTATATAATACATACATTCTTTCGAATTAAGATATAAGTGGAAGATATTTATGTCATGACGGCGCGAGCGAGAGCAAATAAAACCGAATATATATATAAATATATAATATTGTATGAATAATATTATATAGAATTGTGCAATGCATTGAGCCTTTTTGCACTAAGTGTGTTTATGTGTATCTTAAATATATATGTAATATATGTAGAGTACTCAATGTACCTGTTTAATACAGTTATATTCCTCGCGGAGAGATGGGCGAAAATATATCGTTAGTTTGTAATTATATGCGTTGGGCGAGGAAATGTTTTTTTTGCTAGTACCCGTCATTAGTGAACGCGCGATGGGCGAAATGACTTGCGGTAATGCTGGCACATTCGAGAGTGGTCGTTTTGGACTTGTTAATCTGATACGTTTTCACGCAGTGAATCGTATGTGTTTTAAATGAAAAACGTTTAAATGTGTTGAAGGCATCCATCAGTGATAATATGTGTGATTTATTGGAACTAGTTTTTTGGTAATGTTTTATTGGATAATTACATTTTAATTTTCAAAATCAGACCAGAGGAAATTACTAAAAATGTGTTAAAACAGTCAAATATTTCCAATGTATTAAAATTATAATCATAAGTGATATAGTTTGTTAAAAAGTAATATATATAAATACAAAAATGTTGCAATTTAAATAAAAAAAGAAAATAAACTTCGCCGCGTTAATTACTGTGATATCTTTGGCAAGATACTGCTAACTTAAGACATTCAATTAACTTTCTATACATAGAATGCAATACAATTGGTGTCAGATTGTGTTTTGCGTATTAAACTAGTTTTGATAAAAGTAAAACTGAAGCAAAAATAAATCCAGAAACAAAGCATTTTAAAATCAGTCAAAAGACCAAGATGTGAAAATCAAAAAAATATAATCAACTTATTGAGAAAAACAAGAAAAAGTGAAAAGTTCAACGCTTGAAAAACATAAATTGTTTAATTCAACCAACGAAATCAGATCCAAAATAGAATCCACTTGCTATGATACATCAGTTTCTTATGCATAAATACAAACGCAACAATATATATTAAAAAGCGAATGTTGCAACAGCACATGCCTGAAAACAACCATTATAATAAAACTGCAACTATCAACAATACAAATTGCCATTTATCGCAGTACTAAAGTGATTCTTCGCGGAACTCACTTATTTGTGCATCGTTTCCGTTTCGTTTATATGAATACTGTATACATTATAATACAGGTATATATTATTTCTGACTTTACTTTTATGGCACCAATAATTGTTTTTAACCAATAAAACTATATACGCGTTATTGATTTAGAACTGAGTATACATCAATAAAATTCAATCGTTAGGAGAGTCTTGAGATATTTTATGTCTACCTACAACGTGCATAAATATACATTCTATTGGAATTTTTAACGATCGAAAAGAAAATCGAAATGTAAACTATTTAATTCTGTTTCAACCATGAAACATTTTCATTGTTTATAGAAAGCACTCAACATTCCTAACTAAATATATATTCTATTTTTTTCTTGGTTTTTATTTTCATAATAATTATTAATTAGATATTACTAGATTATAAATGGACAATAAAAAAACAGAATGTTTAAAAAGTATAATCACAAAGAATGTTATTGTCCACGTACGACGTACAAGTACATCCACGGCTAATCAGACTCTATCCAAATAGAGTGTACAACCTGACTCACGCATCAACATCGATTTAAGCGTTATAGTTTTTTCTTAGTGTAGCAGGTGTTGTTATAATATATCTGTATACTCTACAAGTACACTTTTATAGTGCATGTGTGTGTGTTTTTTTAATTCGACACGAGCGAGCACAATTTGTCTTCGTTTACTAGAATACATTAATTATATTATACGCAGGTGAGCCTTAATAATATCGAAGCGAGAAAATATAGCGTTTTGTATTGTTTTGTTGTTGTTGGTCTAAAGGCTCTTAAATCGAGTCTCACTTAGAAGCCATTACGCGATTTATTTGTACTAAAAGTATTATTACATTTAAAATTGTGTTTTTTATGTACATGTACAATTGTCTGTGTGTGTATAGGTGTGTTTAGTATACGATCGTCTCAAGTGTGTATATACGCGATATTTTTCCGTTGTTTTATGATTGGTTTTTTTGTGAGTTTGTACGTGCGCACGCTTGCATTTTAGCTGTGAGTTGCATCGTTTTAGTTTAGGTTTTTGCTGACCAACGCAGTTCACCTGTACTACACTGCGGCAATAACTGAAGCCGTTTGACAGGTACACACACACACACACACACACAATTACAGAGTACGTGCGTGTATGCTACCTTGCTAGTGCAGCTATAAATACCTCAGCGATCGAGTGCGCTATTACGCGAACACGTTTATATGACACACGCGCGTGTACTAGAGCTATATACAGAACATCTTATAGACCATCTCAGGGGTGTAGTGCTTGTTATTGTGTGAGCACTGTGCAAAGAATACCGCACGAGCGCTTTTATGTGTGCGCCATTGAGAAATGTGCGTTCGCGCAACCTCAGCAACAATTGCGACATATCGACACAAATTGTTTTGCGCCAGAAGGATTCGCAGCCACAAATTGGTTAGACAAAAGTCCAGCACGATCGACGACAATGTGCCGGACAATTAACTATATTTTCTATATTCCATGCGTTATTTATTTGCCTGTGAATTACGTTGGAATGGAATGTGTATTTATGTGTGTTGTGATGAATATGAAATAACATTTTATTGGTCCTGTTTTCTATCGAAATATAGAAATGATTCACTATTTCAACGAATATAACAGTCCAATCCTTTTTTTGGAAAACTAACTGTATAGATATTAAATTTTTGTTAAAACATTTTTTCTGTTGATCTAAGAAACGATAAAAGCTTATAAAATCTTATTCACAGACGTTGGAAATATCATCTATATCTATATATCATCTATATCTATATATCATCTATATTATGTATATTATAGTAATTATAAATAATATCCAATATTTTTTTTTTTGATTTAAAAATTTATTTTATAACTTATTTACTTTTTTTAATAAAGTCGTAGTTTCTTATGTTCCACCCAAAATGAACAAATATAATTCTTGGCTAAGATGTATGTAAATTGTTTTAAATATATTTATTCTTTGAGAAATACCCTAACAAAAAAATTATAAAAAATGTGTATCATTTTTGAATAAAAGATTTTTATCAAATACACTAAATCGTAGATTTTATCTTAAATCTAAACTATAACTAATGCACAACAAAATTATTTATAAAAAAATTATAAAGAAAATTGTATACCATGTGTTAACTAAATCTATGAGATGCTAAATATTAAGGCTTCTATATTTTTTACATTTGATTTTGTAGAAGCCTATAAACATGAATTTGGAATTCGAATTTTATATTCAAAACAATATTGCTTGCATTTTACGCTAGCATGGGTATGATTTTGCTTGCATGAATTTGACGTGCATAAGACCAGAATACAAAGATCCGGTCACTTGGTGGTCATTTTGATACATCAATTTACAGCAAAAAAAAAGTTTTTATTTTTTTCCGAAATTTGTATTCTTTCTTAAGTCTTGTTTTTTCGATGTCATCAAATATGCGGCGACGTGACAATTGTACTCCACTCATTTGAGCAGCCATTGAATAGATGGCAAAAATTTAAAAGATGTAGAAGGTTACTACTTTTATAAATATTAGTCCGAAAAAAAATTGTCACAATATGTAAGAACTAGCCTCCTCTTACTTATCCTGGATGATACTATTTTGATAGGTATTTTTGATAGTTGATGATTATTTCAGAACTACAAGATAATATATTATATAATTAACATTGATTCTGCTGTTTCTTCGTTATCTCTTTTTATTGATTTTTGAACCTAAAATGTGCCACCCGTTCAAATATTATTTTAATTTCAATTAATTTTTACCTCTACTATTATTATTATTCCAATGTATTAGATACTATTTACCGCATTTCGTGCATAGCCATTAATTCTGAAAATATCTAGAAATATAGTAAAATTACAAAAAAAAAAAACATTACCACGGACACCCGTATACTTTCGCGATCAAACCACTCGCACATAGCGCCAGTGTATAGCTTAGATATGTATAAATATAATAATAGCAATTTATCGGCCCGGAAAAAATAAATTATGCCGCAAGCAAAAATGTGTGCACTTGTATTATATTGTATTTATAGACAGGTAAATTTATATTCTCTGAAGATTGTACCATGTACCTGTGCCATGTCAAGATTAACCGCGCGCGCATGAATAACTCGCAATTTTAGCCGGTTAAACCAAATCAAATTAAAATTAGTGCGGTAGGTTTAACTACTGCTCTGCTATGCGAAATTGAATACTGTATATATAAATTGGCTGTGTTTGTAATGTGAGTGTGCGCAAACCATGCCAGGCCTAAGGCAATTCGTCGTCAAACGCACGAACTATGTTATATATGCAACACACACACACACACGTTGATATTGCAGCGAGCGCGAATTATAGCACGAGCGAGCGTGTGGATCAGGAAGTCAATGAAATTTTAATAATATTGTGGTTTTAGACTACGATAGATTGATTTAATTTTCATGATGGTTTTCTGTAAAACTATTGGATTTTTTATAAGAGGAAGAAGGCAATTGTCCAAATTCATGAAATATAAAATTTGATAATAGCATTTATCGGTTATGCAATAGACGTATTTTGATCATTTTTATTAGTTATATAAAACAGTGTAAAATTTACTAATTAATTGCTAATTACTAATTAATAATAATGAAAAAAACTTTACTAATATTAGCTTCTTTAATTTCAGATATCGAGCAATTCGTCACTACACAAAATATTAGGTAAGCAAATTTTTTTCAAACCAGTCGCAAATCCCTAATGACTCAAGGCTCGAGTAGATAATAATACATTCATGATGAGCAATTATCCATCACTTTTGAATAACTAAAAAGCGTATATTTCTGTGATTCTGATTACATGACCTGCAAAACAACTCCCGATAGTACAACATTTTAATATGTTGACGTCTCTCTCTTGCTCTCTCTTGGTCAATATTACGTTAATCAGAGGCTCACATTACTCACTGAAGAACCGCTTTTCGTTTATATATAAACAATTTAGCACATTGATTTCCATACAATGTAAAATTTTCGCTTCTTGTGCGAAAAGCGTCTTGTGTCTCTATAGCACTGCGCCAAAGACCTGTGTGCGACTTTATGAATACACAACTACATACATATATGATATGTTAGTGTATGTATGTGTACGTATATAAATAAAGTTCAAGCGATCGTTTGATGAGAAACGGTAAAATCGACTTTTGTGCGCGCGAGCATGTTTTTCTAATACACATTATATTCTTCAAAACAAGACTCAAAGATTATGTATATGTTTCTGTGTGTATGTGTGCGATCGTCTGTGTATACTTTGATCAACCCGTAATCTTGTTCGATTACTCGCTAATCTTATCTGCGCACATGGTCTCACAGACAAACACATGCATACGTGAGCCCATACACATTGCAATTCTTCTCTCTCATCGCAGTAAATTATGTTCCCGATTCTGGAATTTTGTGTTTAAAATGGATTACTCGTGTTCTTTGCTGGCTTAGGCATGATTTGATTTTTCAACACTTTTCTCGAATATATAAACTGTATTTGTTTTAGTTAACATATTTGAATATATTAGGCGTTTGCCTTACATGACCATTTGCATATAGTTGCAACGATGAAGATACGCTTAATGTGCTATAGGCTATAGCAAATACTACGTACATTTTATGTGTACAAGAGGAATTTATGAGTTTCCGCTAAAGTGGCCAGATTTGAACCAGCATTAATTGCATGTAGATAGAGAGAGGTAAAGATGCTTTTTTGTGTATAGTAGATTGTGGGCAGAGATTAAGTGTGTGGTTTGCATTATACTCGAAATCATATATAATAAAAAGTGCAAAGCAATTTTAAGTGAAATACATACATAGGTTTCCAGTTTTAAAATAAACAATCGCCAAGCCAAGGTTATATGAAAATAGTTGAATAAGTTTACTTTGAACAAAGCATAAATGTCTGTGTGGCAAAATAAAAAAAACATTTTTCAAAACGAGTTTCTACATATTTTTTTAATAGTGCCGTCAGCATGAATATACCTCCCAAACTGATCTTTATTCAAATATTTTCAATATTACAATGCCATTATAAATTAAAAAAAACAATAATACAAACAAATAAAAAATATCTACATAAAACTACTAATTTAAAAACATAAAAACATTCAAAACTAACTGATATGAGTTGCATGGACAACATTGCTTAAACTTTTCACTTTCTGCGTACCTTGATTTGCAAAATATAAAAAAACTAATTTTACCAAAAAATCCTTTTGTTGCATTGCAAATTTGAAAAAATCCAATTTGAATTTCAGAATTCAGATTTCTTTTCAAAAATGCAGTTTCGTGGAAACCCAGGATCCATTTTCTATGTATAAATAAATGTATTTTGAAATTGTCTACTTTTGAATGTTATGATAAAAACTCTTAAAATAGAGTAACATTCGCCAAATACAAATTATAAACAAATGTGTACAAAAAAATTAAAATTGGTCAGTCGATAAAGATATCCATAAAGATTTATAGTTTAGCCATTTAGGCGTTCCGTGGAAGAGTAAGAATTATACCAACTGAACATGTATTAAGCAGTTATTGTTAAATATAGTATAAATATAGAACATAATATTTAGCATAAATCTATTCCACATTAAAATCGATGCATATAATATGCATTCACATAACTCTATCATCGATATGCGCAATCCCTTGCGGGACTCGCGCACACGCTCCGCAGCCACAACTACCACAATGATTTGCATTATATCAATTTAAAGAATATTAATGTTATGCAACCACTCAGCGAGTGCTCACGCGTACACATTCCATAACTCAAATACATTTTATGTAATACATAATCGACGGTCGAAGATAATATGTTCATGAAATTTAATGCAAAGCAATAAAAACGGTAAAATGCACAGCTGATTGCATCCATTATACTCTGCAGCTACATTTATATGTATATGAATATAGTTTACGCATACTCACACACACGCGCAAAGATAATATATACAAGTATAATATACAAATTCATGTAATATATGTATTTGCATGCTCAATACTATCGATATAGACACACACACACACACATGCTCAGATTTAATAAACAATAACAAACCATTACTCCGGCGAATCGATGATTAAGCAATCGATACATAAGTACTTTTGTGCGGCGGTACGGCGATCGAAAGAATGTATACGCAATTGTATGTGTGCTTAAATATTCATACAACATATTATGCAGTATATCCATGAAATTGATGAGCATATATCGAAAATAATTTTCTCCGTAACGGCGAGTGCGCTCGCGCCTGCACACGCTCGCAATATAATAACGCACTTTAATTTACATTTTGTAGATATGCTATCATGCAAGCCGCACTCAGTGCGCGCAATGATCATATGTGTATATATGTGTGCAGGCGATCTTTGGAACACGAGCTCGGTGCAATCCAAGATTTTTTACTCAGTTTAAATAAATTACATGCTTCGAGTGCAGGTCAGTTGAACGGGAAATTTATGGCACTTCACGGTTAAGACAATCAGAATTGTATATAAATGTACTTATAGATATATACTTTAAATTTAAAATTGAATCAATCGCCAATCGCAAGCAATATTGGAAATATGTTTATCATTCTAAATGAGGGAAGTTATTCAATAGTATTCTGCGCGTGCATGTGTTTTTTTTTCGAATTTGTTGATGTGTGTGACAGGAGTACTGATGTTACTCAAAATGTCGCGAATTATAAGGTCATTTCGATTTCTTCTTATATGTTCCATTCATATTTATGTTCGTTTCTTGAAAAAGACCAAGCCAGAACTACTTCAATTTTTGATATGCACTCTTGAAACCCAGTTAATCGGGCACTACCATGTATCTTGTTAACAAGCATGTATCTTGTTAACTCCACAAACTAAAAAATTGAAGACTTTGAAATATTTTCAAAACATTAGTCAAAAATAAACTACATATGCAAACAATATCTTGCATCACAAGCGAGACCATATTTTTTTTTCTTTAACCTGAAATTCAATTACCTCATTGCTCTGCTTACCGTTACATCGTAAAATTCCTCACGATTACGCACGCACAAACACACGCATTTCCAACAAATCTCAGCCGCGTTCACAATAATGGAAAAATGATGCCAATTTTCCTTGAAACTCACACGCAGAGCGCGCACACATAGGCACACGCTCACACAGCAATTAAATCGTCGCATAATATATCCTCAACTATTTCCCATAGACCATATATATAAAAGCACAAACCGAAACACGTTAAAATCTCGGAAAAACTAACCATTCAACATATTACACTATATTATTATGTAATATCTTTTATACTTACCTGGTATATACCTGGTGTGTTCGCGTTCCAAAGAAAAGTCGCCAGAGAGCACGAGAGAGTGCCGTTCGGTCAATAAGCGCGCAATGTTTAATTTGCAATCGTAATTAATTGCTGGGCACAATGTACATTATGTTCTACCTACATATGTATATATTTTATACCATATAAAATGTATTTTATGTATTTATTATGTGAGTACAATTGAGAAAATTGCAATTACTTAAACTGTATAAATTATATGTACACTTAAATGTTCTTGGCGGCGTTTACACTTATATAGAAGACTAACACAATGAAATAGTCAATATTTGTATTGAGTGACTAATTCATGAGCAAATAATTGTGTTTTGTTTTGTATGAGCTGTAATCTTGAGACTGTAAACATGGATGGATTTATGCATTATTCAAGACATGTATGCTTATAAAAATTTAAAAAAAATACTTGCAGGAAAAATTTCTTCTAAATATATTAAAATGTGCTGAAAAGTGTTCAGAAAAGAAATAAATTATAAACACATGTTATTTTTTTATTTAATATTTTTATAATATATATTTGCACTGATAAAAATACAATTATTTTCATTTAATTAAATATTTCATAAAGGTGTAAAAATTCAAGTTATTATATTGATATTTCAAATTACAAAAATGTTGCCGAAAACAAAAAAAATTGTCTGCACTTTTTTTTAAATATTTATCAGCACATTTATTTATTATTATCTGCAAAAATTTAAAAACCAATTCTTTATTAGGCTGCAATGCAATAATATTTATTTGTATTTATGCTGATTTTTTCCATAATTTAATTCCATTTTTCCGTAATATTGCAATAAAATTGATGGAAATTATTAAATAAACAAAAAACCAATGTGAAATTCTCATTCTGCAAACATATTCAGACTATTAAATGGTGTCAACACATAAGAACCAAATAAATCTTCACCGACATTTGATTTCAATATACACAAATACCTTTACTATGCGCGATTGGAAATCGGTATAGAGCATCTCCTGGCTGCGTGCGCGATGATCGTGACCGAAAATCGTCGTCGAGTTGCTAGGCTATTTGTCAAGAAGCGACGATCTCGGCGACTATAACCTCATTCCAAAACGGCCAGGCTTAACTGTTTCTGTCGTATGCTGCACACATACACACATAGACACAAGTTATGTGTCATTAGCATTGGCTGCACATATACACAATTCGATTCACTCTTAAAAGAGATTATTTTGATTCTCATTCACGATCGCGCAAGAGGTCATAATTTCTCTTGGTCGCAAATGAGACGACTTTTAAAGTAGCTCGTAGTATATATAATCTGTGTTGAATACATATACTAAATATTGTTAATAAATATATAGTCTTCCTCGTCTGAATACATATAAATTATAATATATTCGCGTATAACGCGTGTGCAACTATATATAAGTACCATCTAATACTGCTACTACTTATAGACTCTTGGAATCTTATACGGGTTCCACTGTATACCTGTATTTATTATTATAACATACATTCTATGCACATTGCACAACAGTATATATTATGTACATAAATATCGTTGTACTATTACATGGATGTGTGTGTGTGTGAAAGAGTATCTTATGCGCGCGCTTTATAATGATGATCATCTTGTTTGTTAAAGATTAACAATTTTATAATATTTAATCTGATTGAAGCTGACATTGAGAGAAGAGTCAACCGAACAACGTGTGCATTCGCGATATATGCAATCAGCATGTCTATGTATGTATATATATATGTGTGTGTGCATTGCTCCTTCGTTAAGTATCAAATAGTAACGGTCCGCTGGTTTTGCACTATGCCGCGAACGTCGTCGTGTCTCGAAGAAGTCGCGAGTCAGCGAGTGCGCGCGCTCGTTTGCTCGAGTTTGTCGAGGCCGAGCGCATTTGCAATATACACGTAAAAATATATAAGCAAAACACTGAGATTTACACTGTGCGCATGCAAAACAGGCGACGGTCGTGTTCGATTAATGTGTTCCAATTCCCATCGTCTGTATATATTATATATAGTTTATAGCAAAAGAAACACATGCCGTGAATTACTTTAAATTTTATGAGATAGTGTTTTCGTTCGGTTAAGTGGCAACAATTTAGAAAAAGGAAAACAATTGACATATTGAATATTGCAGTTTGCACGCCGCAACGATAAAGTGAGTGGCGAAGAAAAGGTTCAAGAGATTTCATGAGTATTTATGGTCGATAGTCGCTACTGTTTTGTTGGATTGAATAAATACAAACTCGAAGTATCTGAACTATTTACGTGAATGTTAAATATTATTACATCAATATTATATAATATATAATTAATATTAAGGCTTATCATAAAATGGAAGTGCTTGTATTTTTTAATTTATAGTGAATGATGATGTTTTAAAATGTGTCATAAGTGAATATATTTGAATAATACAAATAAGTTTTATACGAGAAGTAGACACTCATTGAATGTACAATATTATGCGACACGTGCCGATAAAAACATTTGAGTACCAACATAAATAAATGGGTGTCTATTTCTTTAAATAATATTAATATATATTAATTTAATTAAGATCTCAATTTTGAATTTTTGGTGTTCAATATTAAATTAAACTGCACTCATAATTAAATAAAAAAGCACGCATTTTTCTTCTTTTTAGAAATCCAAATTTTATTTTACTAATTACCCACTAAATTGAGAGCCGTCATTAAACAAATCATTGAATTAGGCACTCTAGTAATTTTAAAGAGATTTGCAATACGTCTTAAAAGAAGCTCCTGTGTTCTGCATTTTCACTGATACGAACGATTTAATGCTTCATTATTGCATGTGGAATGACGCTCTTAAAAAAAAGTTTTTCATTTAGCGAAATAATTAAAGCAGCAATTTGATACATCTTACAGATACAAAACTATCAACGCCTTCGGGAATAGGTGGTCGAGCTTAAAAAATATGCATTTGCATATTTGTTTATTTACACTGACTCGCTCTCTCTTGCGAACTGGTGCCTGATAATTAGTTATTATCGTTTCTCGGGAATAGTTTCAATTACGGCTTTAATTTACCTAACGAACCACACCAACATGATTTCAATCTCTTATAACGCCACTTCGTCAACATACGACAAATACTATATATGTCGACACCGTGCCCAATAAAATTAAATTACAATTCAATGCTGCTTATACATATACCATATAATTGAGGCATTGCACTTCGCGATCGCCATAAAATATTACATATACTTCGGGCGGTACGATTACAATGGATGCATAAATGAATATTAACCAAAATTGTGTGCATTGTTTGAATTATTCAAATTGAAAATTGCGGGCATTTGTAGAATTAATTACGAACCGCAAAAATGTATGCACATGCAATAATAATAAGAATAAGACTGCGCGAGATACCGAAGCATTCTTCTTCCGCTGAACCATATTAATCTATTATAAATGCGCGCACATATACACATTGCAATGCACATATTATGGTAATAGAAACAATAAAGCAATTTCCTATTGCGCGCATTACGGTGTTTCTAACCGCAAATATATGCGTGTGCAATATATTTTTGCGCGGTATTACAGTACACGTTTATAATACAGGAATCGTATTTGCACGCTTCACTGGATTTTTGTATTGCGGCTAACACGGACACAAACGTGTATACGCATCTTCATCTAAAGCTCAAATTGTACAAAATCTATGTCGCAAGAGTATTGTCACAATTCATTATGTGACTTGCGTGTGTGCGGTCATGAGAGAGAAGGCGTTTAGCTATTTAGATTGCACTTTTTAATTGTTCTCATAAATTTAAAAATCATCTTGCATGTGCCACACACATAGATTCATTCACACAAACACATACATTTATGTTGCTCAGAATCGCACAAACTCGCATCAAGTGTATATACTTTTAATGGATTTACGTAGTACGCGCTGAGATCTATGACTTCATGTAATATGTGCGGGATGTTCACCGTTATGCCTGATTGCTCGCGTGCAGTATGTCAGGCAAAATAAATGTCCTCATTAAGCGTTAAATTGAATATAAAGTGTGTGTGTGTTTCTAGGAATGAAGATGTATAATACATGTTCAATAGTTAAGGTAGCTACTGAAGCCGTGTGTTTTGTATATATTCGACTTCCTAGAAGAAGCATTTTAAAAAAAATATTTCATACATTTTTAACTATAATATTAAAATATTTTAATAAAATTACTTAAATAAAAAAATGTTTTATTAGAAATAATATAAAATACATGATAAAGCAACACAAAATGTTCGTCGCCTTGCAAGTCTTTCGTTTATGATGAACAAATGTGCATACATACCGTGCCTACATTATATATTTCAATTAAATTACACATTAGATCGTTCGTTCAGCAATAAAAGAATATAATAAAAATACTTATTTTAAATAAATTATTGATTTCTTCTTATCTGCTATAATGCTGAATAAATAACACTTGCAAATTATGCGCACAAAAGTAAAATATATAAGAAACAATGTTACCCGCTTTTAAGGTCTTTTGTTCGAGATTAACTTGCAGATAACACACCACCATAGTATTTAACAGACAATTAATAATTTAATGTTTAATTAACTTACAAATACATACAATTATTTATTTCTATTCGAAAAACACTTCCCATACACCAGCCAGTCTATGGCGTCATCATAAATTATACCTATTAAATAAAATTCGTAAGTCATCACAATTTAAAAGCGTTAAAATAAACACTCTAAATTACTCTTTAAATGTGTATAATTTAGCAATTATACACATTTAAAGAGAGAATCTAAAATGAACTTTTAATTTCCCAAGCATTTTTTGAGTAGATTAAAAGATTACATAGGTGACGGCACGGGTGTCATCATGTAACTCACACTTTTCATACAACACACATTATCATGTTCTTGCTATATGATCCGTGACCTTAGAAACAAACACTTCTGCATAAATACATTTAGTTGCAATTCTCCGGAATGAGGTAGCCGCTTTTTATTTCGTGACCAATGTAATATTTTAACATAAAAAACGTATATAATTTAATGAGAACCTTTTAAGCGCTAAGTAAAGTTTATGAGAATCGCTCGCTTTAATTACCGAGCGACGAAGTCAAAGCGATGACGAGAATCACGAGTGTAATCTTAAAAGAAAAAAAATTACAATCACATTTTGTATATTATCTA
>JANSTU010049605.1:0-22244 GCA_027564075.1 Bolitophila hybrida | reverse complement strand
ATGTTATCTAATCATAAATTCGCATACTTATACTCTTTATTTGCGTTGGGATCTTATACAGACGTTTGTTAGGTATGCCGACATTTATATAAATTAGTATATGTACTATATACCTACCTATATATACTGAAACATTTTACATGGCGTTTATCATTGTTCAGCAAAACCGGTTATATAGTACCTATATAATTATGGTAGAGTATATGTACGTTAAATGGCAATGTAAATGTGACGAGCAAACGATTTAGAAACTCAACGAAAGTTTAATTTTATTATAGTAAGTCACTGTACATCAATAAAATAGAATATGTCTAATATATCAACACATGATTATTGCTTTACGAAAACAACAAGAGTTGTCAGCTGACGATAAATTAAAAATATTCAAATTTAATCTGGAGACTATATTGTCTAAAGGCAATTAATTTACCCGTCGTATTTTATGATGGTATAATTTTGCGCATATACTCGTATAAACGTTTAAGTTTGTTTAACTTTTGCAATGAGAAAAGGAGAAATTCGGTTGTACTTTTAAATAAAAATAAATAATATAATCATATATAAATGTTACATTTTACATAGAACAATTTAAAAACTTACTTTTATTTATTTAGTGTTGTACATTTTATACATAATAATTAGATATTGGTTCCCGGGACTTACAATACCCGTTTTCCGGGAATTTGCTTTTCAAATAATTCGGGAATTCCCGGAACCCGAGTATTTTAATTTAAGAGACAGTTTTGTTGAGAAACACTTTAAAATGTAATATCAGACATTATAAACTAACCCATTATTTTGATTTTGTATTGCCTATGGGCGATTTTTTTTAAATTTTTATATAAAAAAACTTTTTTTCAATTTTTTTTTAAAAAATACAAATAAAAATTACGGGAATTTTGTTTCCAGAGAATTTTTATTATCTTTATTATGGGAATTCTCAAATCCCGGTAGCGAACATATTGACGGGAAGTGCCAATCTCTAATAATAATGTAATAAAAATATGTTATTTTTCATTCTCTGGTTTAATTTTGTTCTGTTTCTAACTATCATTCATTTCTAATCATTTAACATCACAGATTAAATTGGCATTAGTCAATCATGGCACACGGTTTCTAATGGATATCTGTGTTTAACATATACAAGTCAATGAAAAGTTAAAAATGTACTAGATCAATTGATATTGATTACATTTCGCGAATTAGATTACATACTTCGTAAAAAAACATTATTAATTCAGGATGGTTTGTAAAAAAGTCCTGCGGTATTTTTATTCAATTTTCAATTATTCATAATATTGTTTACAAATATGCGCCGTATTGTTCGATGACTAGTTCCCAACGAGATGACAACTTCATAATACCCCTCTTATAGAAGCTCGCTTCTCTATTGGCAAAAAATAATTTTAACAGGCCTCTTTTGTGGCCAACTTCCGACTACCAAGTTCGTTCGCCATGGACAGAAACAGGTGGTAATCACTTGGTGCGAGGTCCGGACAATACGGAGGATGCTCCCGGAGCTTCTGGCGCGTCACCAAAGATGTGTGTGGCCTGGCGTTGTCCTGATGGAAGACAATTAGGCCTCTGTTAATCAAAGATGGCCTTTTCTGCATGAGTGCTGCCTTCAAGCGGTCCAGTTGTTACAGTACTGGTCCGAATTGAACGTTTGGCCATAAGAGAGCAGCTCATACTGGATGATTTCCTGCCAATCCCACCAAACACACAGTAGAACCTTCCTGGCAGTCAAACCGGGCTTGGCCACCGTCTGAACCGCGTTCTCGTAAGTGACCCACTTTTCATCGCCAGTCACCATCCGCTTCAGAAACGTGTCGATTTTTTCAGCAGCGATTCGCATGCGTCGATACGTTCAAAGATGTTTTTCTGTGTCAATTCGTGTGGCAGCCATACATCGAGCTTTTTTGTGGATCCAAGCTTCTTCAAATGGTTTAAAACTTATTTTGTCACAATTTTCGACGACAGGCCTTCCGGAGCGAGGCGCATCTTCGACCACCTCTACACCAGAACGAAAACGTTGAAACTATCGCTGTACAATGGAAATGGAAACTGTATCGGGACCATAAACTGCACAAATTGAGATGCATTCCTGCATTTGTCGTAGTAGTACTGTAAAATATGTCGGATTTTCTCTTGCTCCATGTTTGCTGAACCAAACAACAACAAACTATCAAGCGCGTGTGTTAGCGCGTTAAGAACTGTCCAACAAGCTATAGCATGACCCGATGCAACTAGAACTTTGCGCTTGCAACGACACCTGGCGAAAATACCGCATGTATATGTAAATGTACTGATGGTAAATGGTTCGTGGTTTTTAGTTTATTGCAGGATGCCTTATTAGAAGCCTTATCGCATGAGACGTAAAAGCTTTTACTTAAAGAGGATACCACCGAGTTCAAAACAACAATACAATTTTGATGGTCGCCTTTATTGGAAAGAGGGTATCGAAATTTGATCCAAATTTACATTTTAACCAGCTAAAATGGGGTAAAAGTGGGATTTGGTATCGATAGGTAATTTCAATACATATCATTTAAAGAAGTTCAATCAAATCGACAGTAGCCTTAACGAAGGAAAAATAACTTTTTTCCATCCTTAAAGAAGAACACAATTCTTGCCTTAGATGTCTTTAACTTGAGAAGATGTATACGGATCTAATGTTTGGATGCTCACTTTTGAGATTCTACGATTATTTAGAGCTTGCCTGTCAATAAATATATTATAGTAAATTAACATTCTCCCGTTATGTTCGAACTTTAAATTTAATCACTGTTAGAAGTTATTCCCCTTCTAATGAATTTTGCATTTTTCCTTATTAATATGAAGAAGTTTTAAAAAAGGTTGTTTTAGCTGTTTCCCTTTTTTTAATACTCTTTTTATTCTTGGATTTTTATTGTTTCTTGAAAAAAGTAATGTCACAAGCCGTACGGCGAATTGCGTGCAAATATACCATCGAAAGGAGAGATCCTGAAGAGATGATACTAGAGGCCCAAAGTGATCCAAACTTCATGAATAAGATATTTACGAGCGACGAGACATGGATCTACGAAAACGAAGTGCAAACATTGTTCTCTCGGCTTAAAATACCGCATAAAAGTGCTTAAATTACAAAGTGTACTGAATAAACGGATCTAAGAAACTCATTCGGTTTAACGAGAGAAGAAGACAAATTGAAAAAATGCTTTATTTGACATTCTATACGTAAAAAGGTTAGACGACAGTCACATAGATCGAAACACAATATGTAAAAATGCAATTTTTAATAGAATTTGCTCTTATGGAACATATGAAACGTGGCAACAACTTTTCAGCCATGAAAATTAAAAAGTGAAACGTCGCATATTTGTCATACCATTTGGCTAATTCCCAAGAAACACATAAATTGCACACGCAGCAGACTGAATGTCGCATCAATGACACAATGTATGGACATTATTGTTATATTATATATTTATATTATGTTGATTTATAACAGTTAACAGCCAAAATAAATAACAACAACAGCAGTTGACCCCATCCATTTGTTAACATGACGAGACGCAGTATATGTATATGATATAATTCTATTATTTAATGATAGTTAATTCTCATATTCAAATAATAAAAAAAAAAATGAAATTATACAAACACGAAAATTTGTGCCGATTATATGTGCTTCCTCACATTGAATATTTATTTATTCAATATTTACAAATTACAGTATATATACTTAGAGCGATTCTATAATATCTCTCAAGCAAAAATAACACTCAACTCGCATACAGATCAAAGGTTTTACTGATAAAGTGCTCATTTAGTACACCTCTATTTACCATAAATATTTCAAATGTTTTAAGTTGAGATTATTTATTATTTTGAACAACAACGTACATTGCACACAAAACAAAAATAATACACACGTTTTAATAGATGTACTTCGACGGCATATGACCAGTTCAGTTAGGGGTCAAAATATCAAATGTGTCAATAATCAAATGGTATACATATGGTATAAAGATATTATATATAGTATACAAAAGAGTATCGTATAAATTAGACACGCGTGTGTACTCGTATAAACATGATCTCCTGATAGCACGCTGTATGTGCTGTATAATATCTGACACGTTTTTATATAAAAACGTATAACTGTAGGTAGCTAACAGATAATAATATACAATGTAATAGATAACAATAAATCTATTATTTCTAGATATTCTATATAGTATGTTTTATAAATTCAATTTATACTCGTTTGAAAGCAGTACTGAGTGCGGAATGTGCGATAAATAATTATGTTTTGTTTATTATGTGTCTAATTGTTTACTTGTGCTGTTTCAAAAAGCATTAAATTGACATTGTTAATATATTATAATCGTTAAGTTGATACATTTCATAATACAACTAGTTTTTGACTAAAAAATTGTCTCTGAAAATTGGAATTCGTAATGAAAGAACTGGCCAACAAATCGGTTTACATTTTGTTTATGTTGTATGAGTTTTTGTTTGTTGTTATTATAAAAAGGTAAAAAATATGAAAATAAAAAAAAAATCGTGGGATTTATGTCTAGAATGGAACGGTCAAGTAGATTTTAAGTTTTAGAGAAAATCGATTTAAAGTTTTTTAATAAGGGTATAATTTATTAAAAGTGTATGCTGCTGCAATTGCAGTACCGTCACTGACTTTGGTGATATTTTCCATTAATTGATTGAGACTCTCATTGTTATTCTACTTGAAACTTCCAAGACACAGCTGCTAATGTGCGTCCTTACTCAAATATTTGTAGATTGTCTTTATGGCTACTGTAACATCTGTGGAAGAGCACTGTAGCTGTGTTTGAATGAATCCAGAGTATTTAAAACTTCCGCTTTTTACATTCACACCAAAAGTCGGTCACTTGAAACGCTGTATCTTCGTTATTTTTACTCCGATTTACTTGAAATTTGACACAACATGTTGCACAAAAAAAAAATTAAAAGAAGTTTTAAAACCTTAACCCCCCTCTTAACCACTGGCACTAAACAGTAATATTTGACTTTTTTGTCGCCCAACAAATTATTTCCAACAGTATATATTTTATGTTATGAATTATAATTACAAATAAATGTAAATGTCGTGGACATAACAACTGTAGAAGTTATGTTTGCATATATTTACTTGTGATCATAACAAAACAAACTACAGTACTACACATAGAAAACTTTCACATACGTTACATACTTTTACGAAAGCAAGATTTTTGATATAAGACAGTAACCTCGTATGAACTCGGTTCTTAGTACTCAAATTATATTTTGCACCTATATAACTACAATATAATAAAATGTTAACCAAAATGCAGAATCACGAAGGGTGTGTAGAATTTTTGTCAAGTGAATTTCTCTCAAGTGAAGGTGTGCATTTTCGTCACCGCCGATTTGTATTGAACATATTTCAAGGTCAAAAAAACAACAAAAGCAACATGAACTACTCGAATTTTGTTTTAAAGACCGATTTGTATGTTATTTTCATTTGGTGACAAAAATGCACACCTCGGAATTGCATGCTTCTCACCAAAGAGCACTTGAGAAGAATTCATACCGCCATGAAAGTACTTTTATCTAAGTAAACTGCTCTCAGGAAATTAACAAATCATCCTTAACCTAACATTTCACGTTTGTGAACCATCGCGTTTTTTCCCTATTCCGTTATAACTACCAATTAAATGATAAGTCACAAATTATAGTAAAAAATATATAACAAAGTTAGAATTCGCAATTATCGTCTAAAATATAAATAATAAATATATTTTCTTTGTATAATATTATCCTTCAAAAATATTTCACAATATGTATTTATTATTGGAAATACATTCAGACTTTGTTTTCTTACAATTCTCTTGTACATACGCATACACACAAACACCCATGCTTACATACGTGTTTACCCTCATTCTAAAATATACATTACAACGAACCCATAGAAAAGAAATTTCAAGATTTAGCACTTATACTATAAATAGGCAGAATAATATAAAAAAATATCTGTATATAATGAAAATATAGAACATAAGTATATGCTACATATTTAATGCTCAGGTCAAACAGCGAAGCCTCTAAAAATATATAACGATTATTTCTAAAAGCTACAAACACACCTAACAATGACGCATCATTCTTGAAATATACAAATATAAAACACACATACATACAAACACCCTCATTCGTACAAAGAAAAAAAAAAGGTTTGTTATTATGTGCAATCATCATACGTCATTAGATCATACGTGCGTAAATACAACAGTATTATGTGTGTACATTTTGTTATATGGATATTATCCATATATGTCATATGTCATATGTACTCTCTAAAACCACTTATATTTATAATACTCAAAATATATAAAGACTTAATACATAGAAGCCTATATATTTACAAATAATTTATACTTATGTTTTTTTTTCAGCTAGGTAGAAAAAAACCAGCCAAACAAAAACAAACCGGCTCGACCCGACGCAACGGAAAGAGCAGGACAACACGACCACTGCGCAGCACCACGTCTCCGTTGTCTGTTGCGTGCACACCAACACGCATATATATACACACACAAAAGCACAAGCACGAAAAGTACTCGATTTACGAAACCTATAAATTCTCGCGTTGTATTAGCACTAACCAGTCAGTCTTAAACGAGCGCTTTGCCAGTGAGCAGTCGCAACTACCAGTGAGGAGGTTTATCAGCCACACCAGCCAACAATAAGTGTGTGTGGGGAAGTGCTATTATTCGTTCGTTCTACAGAGGGAGACAAAGAATTACTCATATTTGGCTTAGGCCGTTGTATGGGTATGTACATCAATTCCAGACTGAGAAAATTACTATATGATTCATTCAAAACCATCTGACTTTTGTTTACTTTTTGTGAATGCACTATACTATGCAAATCAGTTTTATAGTGTGTGTTTATTTTGCTCATATGCAATTCGTATGATATTTCTTTTACGCGCGCATACATTTGTATACATATAATATTCAAGACGTTTTGCATATAATATGTTATGCAGAGTGTTTTATACGAGTTCAAAGTCCTTTGCATGGTCATGCAATGTCTGAGCCGTTAATTTGTACAATACATATGTAGTTTCTATGCAGAAGTGAAATCAAAAACATCGCACATATACAAATTAAGACGCAATATTTTCTGGCTTAACAAAGGCGCATATATTAATTAGAGTTTTGTTATGATAGCAATAGAAAATCTGGGTTCCGTAATTAGATCATTTGTATATATACAATTTTCTTTTTTAAGCTATATAGTTTAACAGACGCCATTTGTTTTGCTTTAATATGTGTGATAACACAAATATATAGGTTATTATTTGTGTGCACGGTATTTGAATTTCATAATAATAACTACGTCGTTTTGAATATGGCTTAATGCGGACAGCTCAGGGTCATGGTCTTTCATTTTTTTTGTGCACGGTAGCGTAATTATAATTATCGCTATGAGCATAACTATTGTGAATAACAATATTTTTCAGTATTTTAGAAGGTATAATAGACGTCCATGGTCGTTTCAATTCAATTACTTAACCACAATTTATTTATTTGTATGACCAAAAATACCATGAAGTGCGCACTGCGCATAGATTCATCATATAAAGCTCTTTTTTGAAAAGGACTATCTCATCTGCAATAATAACAAAATTAAATGTATGGTTTTTATGTCGAACGGGTTTTAAGACAATATTTCAAATGTCACAATAAAATGAGAAAGCAATAGAAATTAGATGAAATAGACGTTACACAAAAATTGAAATTGAAATTTTATTTTCATATCTTGAAGTGATTTTTTTTGTTATGAATATGATAGAGCAGATTATGCAGAGATAAGATATCAGTAAAACCCCTTGTGTTTTGTATCTGTTGAGTATATCTTGCAAAAATAATCTATATAGATTTTTTCTTCTAATCACGCGTTGTAATATGTTCCTCGACCCACTTAAAATGTTATATTTTTGCACAGTGTTTATCGAGATAAGAAATTCCCCACTCGCGAAATTTCAGATAACTAGCATTACGTCAATTGGCTACATTAATATCGCGCAACACCTGCCATGAGCAAGTGTTTTTAATCTATCTATCAACCCCACTTGTATATAATTTTACGCACAATAACATCCGCTGGATCGGTGTCAGTCATCATTACGAGGAAATATAGATCTTGCCTTAAATTAATGACCAAATTAGATGTAAATTGTGTGTATTCCAACATATTCTAACTAAGCGATGATGAATGCGTATTTCCGCTTGAAAAATGAGAAGTATATTGCGTGAATCATTGACACTAATTTAGTATATTGCATATAAACGCGTGTACGTCATTCGATATATATGTATAATATACATCTATGTGTAAAATATAATATTATATACATTATAAAGCTGACGTATAGAACATAAATGAATACTGGATAAAATTGTCTGGAAGTAGGTATATTTATATATATATATATATATATATATATCTATATACTACTCGTATATGTGGACTGCTGTTAATTTTATATGATTCATAAAATGTCTTATTATATAATATCTTTGCTAATGGAGCCAGTCTCCCATTGTAATAAACACGAACATTCTGATATGTGTATTGACAGACGTCACGTGATCATTTCTAAGCCATGCACGTGATTGTACTGGGTCTGACATTGAAATAACTACATTCCCGGAATATTATACCAAACAAATGCTGATAATAATATTTCTCTATAGAATTGTTTTATAATTAGAGTTATATACAATTGAACCATATAATTGGCTTTGATATATAATATATTCTCAATAACTCGTAATTATTAAAAGTACGTATGTAAAAAAGAACCTTCATAAAAGAGCACTTAAATAATGTGCTTATGTAACACGACACTAAAAATATGGTTTTCTAATGAAAACCGTCAAAATATGTTCGTCCTATATTAGTTCAGTGTTACTATATGAAAATCCAGTGAAATAATAAAAATATAATTATATACTTTACTTTAATTTATTAAACTATGAGGTAGTCAGAATTTTTTTTAAAAATAATTTCATTTTACGACCTTGAAACAGTAAAAAATATTGACTACTCGTTCTACTTAATAAGCAAACATTTCGATTTTGCTTACTAAAAACACAACATTTCTTTCGCATCCGTTTATTTAGGTGCGTTTCCTCTATTAATAACCGAGTAAATAAAACATATACTTTTTTTGCCGGTGAACGCGTATCTCTTTATGTACAGAGCTTAGCGTCCGCAATGTATATTATGTATATATATATATGAAATATATATATGAAAATATATATATATATATATGAAAATGGCGTGAGCTTTATCATTCATTGACCAAGAAAAAGTGGGCGACTAGATATATATTTATAATCTACTTGCTCTATTTTAGCTTACGCGTGCGTCTAAACTAAATGAATTCATAGAAAAGGAACTAAAATATGCGTTTAGTAAACTTCTATATAGTCTACTAGCTTAATATTACATCTACATAAATAATAGATGTCAGTTAGTTCAATAAACCTGCGGGCCGTAATCTATTGTATTAATATATTTATGTCTAACAGTGTATATAGTTACTCGTATATTACCTACACGTGTGCAACGGATTTAGAATAGAAAAATATTGGTTTTCTTTTTTGTAACGCAGAAATAATGTATGCGATGTAGAATTTTTCAATATAAAAGTTAAAGTCATGTGGTTTTCAATGTTTTATTTAAAATTTATATAACACAAAATTAAGTAATTTTTATTGTTTTTCTAGAGCGTGAAAAAAAGTCGACAAACGGTAAGGACGAGCCGGGCCTGTGTAATAAACTGCAGGGCCGGACCGGTCTTTATGACGTCAGTGAAATCATTTCAAACGCTTGCGATGGCGGCTATGTTCCAACAGTTGGACGCTGGGGCTCCGAGTGGCCAAGTTGACTCGATGACACTAGAAATCGTGTCGCACTACGCCATCGAGCCGGGTCAGTTAAGTTCGCTCATCGACTAACTGACCCCATCAGTCACAATGGCGTGACGGAAGAAAATCAGCCCATCTCGAAATGGGTCTCTGCTGACAGTTATAATTTGGATGCGTTCGATCAGACGGCCGGTGCCTGGCCGCACGGTCACCCGTTACCATTGCCACAGTGGACGACCAAAACCAAGAAACCAATGGTCGTCGATAAGGTATAAACTATATAATAAATATTATGAAATGAAAAAAAACTTATATTTTTTATATTTTAGCTATGGCAATACGAGGATTTAAGCGCCAACATTGAAGTTACACTTCACCGTCTTCTTGAAGAAACTCACTACAACACCGCAAACAACTTTATCGATTTCTACACCTCTTTTCGCAAGTCCAAGGGTGCCAACCTACGCAAGTTCTACCAACAGTACATGCCGCCAATCAATCGTCGCTACCACATGTGTGTCAGCTTGGCCATGGAGATCGTAGCACGAATTGGTGAAGGAAATGCCCAGTTGGCCGAACATTGCTATCTGGTGTCTTGCGAGGAGGCTGTCGAAGGAGCCAGTCCATATATTGACAATTGCATTGAGGATGGTATGGACAGTACACTGTCTGGCCTAGAGAAAGAACACTCTTTAATTGTCATGAAGATTGTGGTCGCTGGTCGTGAAGGACTTATGGTTTTGGATCCTGGCTACCATGTGGCCAGAGCTGTGACCGTAATGAAAGACCAGTGTTATCCACATACGGGGTGGTTCACGCAATCCGATGATCCCCATTGCAAACGCGAGTATTGCTACACCTATAGTTCGGTGAGCGATGGATTCATTGAGTGGGCCGAAAGGTCAACTCGTGGAGAAAACGTTGTGCATGAACTGTCGTTGGTGTACGTTGAGAGACCATACCGTACAGCCGTGGATGTAACGGTACGTCGTAATCTCGTGTACAACTTCAGGTATGTCAAATATTTTATAGTAAAGTTTATTTTGGATATGTTCAATTTGTGTTTCTTATTTTTCAAGATCATTGCTATCTCGTGATGCTAAAGGACGCGTTTGCGCCGGTCTTTATTTCCCGGTTGTTGTGGGTGGCGGTGAAGCACAGCTAACATTGTTCTGCGATGGTCCCAACAATACCAGCACCAAGATAAAACAAAAGTTTAGCGTGTTCAAGGACGAGAACAAGGTACATATTATAATAACGAAACCTTTCAATTGTGTTTTTTTTTAAATAAGTTTTTTATCTCTAGATACCGGAACCAGTAATGGCTCATCTGAACCAGATCGCACCGCAGCTAAGAATGGATCGGCAAGACTTAATTCTGCTCCTGAAATCACTACACGCGGTTATGTCCGATCAAGATTTCATCAAGCAGTCGCTTGCTATCAACGACGAGATAACTGTCATGTCAGCAGACAACTAAACATAAAATAACCCCAAAAAAATACGATCACTGAATTATTAACTAACTCTCCCAAATTATGCTATAATAATTTCATAATAATCTTTTTCCAAATATTATCTCTATATCTAGACCTTGCACCCGAATCCTGTCTCCGGCCATACGTACCATATATAATGCTGAGTTTTAAAATAGTTCAAGTGTGGTTATGTGGATATATGATTTCATAAAAAACCACTTTCGTTATTTATTTTTTTAACCTCAAAATTTTGACAACAACTAAACAAAAACAAAATTCATTGCTTTTTAGGTAACACGTGACAAGGACAATATATATCGATCATACATTTTTTCCTGGACACAAGAACGAGTGTATGGCTCCCTATAATTGATTTCCCCGACTCTCTCAGTGTAGCCTCAGTCCTTCGGGCATATCTAGTGTCCCGGTTGATTGTCGCTGCGCTGAATGATCGCCCGTGCTGCTTTATTACAATTGGTTGATTTTCGTTAATTGAATATCTCATATATTTTTATCTAAATTGAATTATTAGCTAATATTGATATATGCACACACTTGACTTATAGAGATTTATTGCAATTGTACACGTATGGTTTATTGACATAATATGTAATCCCGTTTAATTAAAATATTTCAGTATCAAAAACATGTGGTTTTATTTGTATATAATAAGGAATTTTATTTTGTCTAATTAAAAGGCTTATTTAATATTTCGTAATGTCAATAATTGGAATATTATTAGTAGAGACACTTGTCACGTAGACGCAGGCAAATTATATTTTATAAATTTATAGGCATAGACTTCAAAAAATTAAATTTAGTATTCGCGCAATCAACGACAACATACGTTTTGATTTCAGTTTGAATGATGTTTTATACAGAAAACAGTGCCAAAAAAGATTATATTTGGAGACATCTGAATTAAGAATTTGGAACTACTAAATAATGTAAATATGTAAATAATAACAGACAACTCAAATATAGACGATAAGTTCTGAATTTGTTCGGAAACATAACCTAAAATCTTGTCTATACTATTTGTATGGTCAAAATAAATGCAAAATCGATTTTCGTCTTTAGAATTGAACTATTTTATTTCAATAATATATTTTCATTTTCAATAATATATTGTCAATTTAACGGTGAGTAATATTCATACATGATTTGTTTTGAGTTTTATGTTTGTTTGCAGTTTACCATATTTCCAATACGATATGAAACATTTTCGATTATGCAATTAGCATTACCTGTCGCTCACTGACCATTTTGCGGCACCGTGGCCACGTCTCTCACTCACTCACTGCGAAATTTGCATTCTACTAATTTGAGTGAGTGTGAAACTTCGGAAAATGTATATATATATATAAATAATAAATTTGTAAACGATAAACGTCAAATTTATTATTTTGTTTGGTTATTATTTTTGTTGATAATAACAATATGAAACAAATTATATACTTTAGCTATTGCATTAAAACATTTGGAAATTGGAATCGTATAATTTAGTTTGTTTATGATACATTTTATATACATTAATACTGATTTTTTTTCGCTCTTATAATTGCGTTGCGGAATGCTGGATCTACTTAAAAAAATTAAAAAAGATGTATTTTAATAAATCATCTTAAAACTGTAATAATTACAAATATGTAAAATTGGATATAAATTGTATTAAAAAATAAATCAATTAAATATGATTGCTTAAGGTCATCCCCAAATTTTTTCTACTGATTACCATCTTTATATGCTAAAAAGCACATAAGCCTGAGCTGACAAGTCGTGTGAACCCGTAATGGTCAATGAATCCATACGTCCCACAAGGGATTCAGGATCCAATGAGATCATTTTATTTTGTATATTTTTTGTATAAATCCATTACATATATTTAAATATAAAAATAAAAATAAAATATACGTATACGATCAATTTGTAGATTTTGTTCCAGAAAATATAGACGTTCTTCTTTTAGTTCTTTCTTAGCACAAAAACCCACTTTAATTTATTTATATATTATTATTAATTATATTTATATGAATTTTTTTTTAATATTCTGTACTTGATTGTTTACATTTACATTAAATAGAAATAATAGTAATTATTATTTAAAAATAATGTCTGTATTATATACGCTACTTAATATATTGAGGTTAAAATCGACTCAGTGATCTGCGCTCACAACAAAATTGTTAGTGACAATTTGAGATAAGGTGTGAGTGAGCTATATTTTATTTAGTGGAATACGAATTTGTAAAAGCGGTATTTTTTGTCACTGACTTTAGTAGAATACATCCGCTGGTTTGGGGTGGGAGGTCCAAAGTTCGATTGCTGGCAGACCGAGTTTTTTTAATGTAGCACATTAAATCAGTAAGTTCATCTTGAAAATAATAGCCTTTTTCTGAAATAGGTAATAGGTGATTTGGAATGAAACGGGATATTATTGCAATCAATTAACATATAAATTATAAACACGCAACCAGATTATAAAAGACCAGATCCGGATCCTATGAATTAGCAACGAAATATTTTCGCGCGAAGTTATTGCTAGTCTTAGTCTTTAAATTCTAAACTATAGCAATTTTAATTAATGACATAAATGAACGCCAAATAATATCGCAAAACAACAATAACATATATAAAGTTTGAATTTTTTTCTAACGTTTCGCAATTAAAAATAATAAAAATATCAGTTTTTACTTTATCACATTTTTGATTGTAAATTATTATTCAAATTTTATTATATATTTATATAATTTAACATTAACAATCATTCAACAAAAGTTTGTTTATAAACTGGTTTTGGTAGAAATAATAAACAATATACAAAGTATACAAACTATTAGGCAGGCGGAATTTTTCTGTAACGATTAAAATAATAGTCACGATATTTTGGTAAATTAGCAATAGCAAAATAATACACAAATTAAAAAATGGTATAAAGTTACGCATTAAAAAAAACACAATAGAATAGCGACCACCAAACAAAATTCACAGATTCCACGCGGCCAGCACAAAACGACGACACGTTGCGAGAGCAGCATCGGGCAGCACACAATTCGACATTTCATTCGACCAATTGCACGACTGTTTTTTTGATGACGTTTCAGCGACGTGTAGTCAAATTGTCAGAAAGCCGTGGACGTGGAAATTTTATTCCAAAAGAAATTTGTGCCTCTTGTGGTCGACAAAGTGTTTTCAAGAGTTATTAACAAAAGTATTCCATAATGGTGAGTTGAGTAGCATATAGTTTGTGTTTAATTGTATTCAATGTGTTAAATTGTTTAAGTTAACTATGATAACGAAGAATTTCGTTAGAGAATTTGTTAGAAAATGGTGAAATGGCCGGGTACTTGTGTCTTATCGCCCGTATTTAACGAGTCTGAAAATAAATCTGTAAACGTATCTAATAATAATATCCTAATAATAATATCCTAATAGTAGTAATAGTAATATCCTTTTAATAATTTGAACAGAATAGTTAATGATATTGCATTTTTTAGAAACTATTAAATTTAAACGTTACGATTAAATGTTGTTTTCTGTGTTAGCACAGTTTTATTTTGATTATAGTTATACAATTGTATAAATATTGCCACACGTCTTAGTTACTAAATTGCATCCCGTAATTATTTGATTGATCTCACTGAAACCTCAATAATAAAATGTGCCTTCTTTCGTAGCCTGTTCCAGCCAGTTCAACCAGCGTCGGCGGTGGCACCCGTTCCCCAAGCAAATTGGCTGCTCCTCGGTCAAGTGCGGGCGGCAGCAATCTGAAGCAACGCAAGACCACCACCACCACATCGGCACGAAACCGCACCACCGGCACTGGCTCCGGTGGTATGTGGCGATTCTACACCGACGACTCGCCCGGTATCAAAGTGTAAGTTTCAATTAATATTAAAACACATATACAAGATTCTAATTCTGCTTTTTCTATTCTTCCACAGTGGCCCAGTCCCAGTGCTCGTTATGTCGCTCATCTTTATCGCCTCTGTGTTCATGTTGCACATTTGGGGCAAATACACTCGTTCTTAAGCAATTATATCTTTATTTACACCATTTCCATTTAATTTATAACATAAATAACAAATAAAAAATCAACATTTTTTTGTAATTGTGTTGTTTGTATACAAATATTACGATTTTTTATTTTATGTAAGACAAAAATGGCGATTTAAATTAATTGTTTTTATTTGAATTATTTGTATGTCTGGCACAAAAAACCGTATTAAATCTTGATCATACTAAATAATTAATAAATACATGACACGACGGAATTGTAAACTACCAGCGCCAACAACCTCAGTTTCGCACCTTTATTGCCCTACTATATACATAACAGAGATAACATGGAATATTATAATAAATAATTTCATATGTTTCAAGTATTATCGGACCACACACAATAATAACATGTAAATACAGTTTGTGGTGAGTATTAAACAACCGTTTTGTATGTACTGAGATATGTATCGTCACCTCAACTCACCAATCATGCCGTCTCAATGTCATTTAAATTAATCAAACGGGATGGCAAACAAAAAGTATGTTGCTGACATTTGTCATGACGTCAAAACTGAAGCTGCTGCGATATGTCCCATTGATTGGTGATAATTTATAAAATAAAGTAGACAACATTGTATTTCTATTTATTTTTATAAGAGAAAACATTTAATCTTTACAATATTATGCATTCTAATTTCTTTGATCTTATAAAAATGGTTTTATTCTATGATAATATATATAGGTTATGCTTAATTTTGTATACTGACCATTAAGATTTTGTATATATCAAATATATCAAACACAGTTTGAGCCATCTTTGCATGTTTTATTGACATAAAAGTCAATATGCTGTTTTAAAATAATATACGGGAATGGGGTGCATTTCACCCTACTCCTACTGTAGCTACTTTGATTTAACACTCACAACACATCCCCGATGGTTAGGAGTCTTATTAATAGGCCCTGAAGCGACTCTAACAACATTGCAAGGCTATTCTGGAGATATCTCTATGAACCGACATCTATCTCGCAATTTATATTCGGAATCGTGTGGCATTTAGGTCCTGTTATTCTAAATCAATAACCTATTTCAGAAAAAGACTATTAAAGCAACAAGGACCTACTGGTTTAAAGTGATACATTCGAGAAACACTTCGGGTGCCGGTATCGAACCTGCCCCCATTAGCCAAAAAAATAATCGACTACAACAATTATATTCCACGTTGATAATTCGGAATTTACGAACGACATTCGGGCCTAAATATTTCTGGGTTTGTAGTATTAGTTTAACACATATAGGCGCCCTAGTGACAGATATTCATACAAATGAGTGTGCTTTTCTGTCACATTTTTGGTGCTCTGTTACATTTGTTTGTAAATTTTCGTTAGGCGCAGTCATTAAAAACCATATACATGTAGTATATTTATATACAAATGTCTATCATTTACTGAAGTGAGTATCACTCAATGTGTGCTATCGCCCATCTGTGTATATCTGAGAAGTTTAAACAATTACAATAAAATGTAATTAAGTTTATATAACATTAAACTCACTCACAGTCATAAAACGCACTTAACAAAAATCTCAATATCGAATGATCAAACATATGCGTTTCCGGCGCTACTTATGTCAAATGTCAAAAATAATACAATCACAATGCGAATAGTCGGCAAGGGGCATATTTGATATTTTCATTTACTTTTTATTTTGCCTTCGGATAGTCATCGTCTAAACTGTTGATTCAAAAACTTCTAAATTATTTTAAATTATAATCATTTTGTTGTAAGTATCTGTGAGTGCGGAAACTAACAAACCTTACAATGCATAAAAGACATTGTATCGGCAATTCAGCGTCGGATGATGGAGAATTCGATGGATTTTATCGATGAACATACACAATTTGGTAAGATTATGCCTATTTTATTAATCCACATACAATTAAAATGATGAGAGATTTTTATGATCAAATCTATGATTATAAGCCCACCAAAAATGTATTAGCTCTAACTGATATATTTAATAAAAACTTGAAAATAAAATTCGAGGTTATGTTTGTACTAATATTATTCTTTTGATTTCTTTGCAGGAAATTGTTGAGATAATTCCAATGTGGCAACTTGCTAAAGCCAGACGCTATGTCTTTGAAAATTCAGGTATAAACTGCGTCCATTTTGTGTTATAATTATTGGTTTGGAATGATGAAAGAACTATAATTTTTCTGACATCTCTTATGAATCTCTGTGATTCCAAAACCATGCTAATTCTGAAAATACATACCAAAATATAAAATTAGCTATTTAATACAGGTATTTATTAACGTTTAATTATCTGTTTCTTTTAGATATGCTAACATGAATGAGGCGCATAGCAGAGATTTTGATGAGAAAGCGATTCATTTAAATAAAAATGGTAAGAACCAGTTACATATATATTTAGTCAATTTTGTATGCGTCCAATGATGAATCATTTATATTTTCTGACTCCTCTTATGAATCGCTGTGATTCCAACACCATGCTAATTCTGATACGCAAAATAAATAAAATAAAAAAAGATATCAAGACATTAATTGGATACTAATGTTTATTTTCATTTTCAGATTATCTACATTCAGCACTGGTACAAATTAAATCGATAGTCTTCGAATGCTGTTTGAATTTAAGGTAAATATAACATTTTTTTAGTTTTATCAACATCTTTAACATGATGAGACCCTTTATAATAAAATCAATGATTATAAACTGCACCAATGTATTAGCTCTACCTGAAAACCCAACAAGTATTATTATATTAGAAAATTGTTATTGGCATATCTAACATACAACCATTTTTTTACAGAATTTGTCTCTTGTGCTCAAGGCTAATAGAACATCACATGTCTGCAGTTATAAATAAATGGTAATTATTGCTTTATTTATATTTTTCATTTAATTTAAAATTATGATGAATCATTTATATTTTCTGACTCCTCTTATGAATCGCTGTGATTCCAAAACCATGCTAATTCTGATATAATGTTAAAATACAAAATTTTCCTTTTAAAAGTATATATTTTATAATGATTTATATTGTAATTTTGCAGATAATTCTAAAAGCTGTTAGGCGGCATCGGAGATTATTTTACCAAACCAATTAGTGCAGCAATAAGGTAAATATCTATTTTTTTATACAAATATTTAAATAACATGATGACCTTTTGTTTAATATCAAATCATGATTATAAACAGCACCAATGTATTAGCTCTAACTGACATTTCTTTGAAAAAACTAACAAATTTTTTTATTAAACAAAATTCTAAAGAAATGTTTCTTTTACTTTTCAGATTGATGCAAATTTATATTACATCGTTGGACATGTAAATAATCACAGATAATGAAAACAAATAAGTAATTATATCTGGTAAATAATTTAATAAATATTTTAAAACTAAAATAAAACCGTTTTTATTTATTACAATGATATTTTAGCTAGTGTTTTAATTGATGAAAATCGGTGTAAAAACAACTTCATAAACGTAAAAGCAGCGTCATGTTAATGTTTACATGCATTTATTCCACGATAATAGATTATTATATCCCTTACATTGATTCATCTAAGCTGATTTTAGAATTCGTTCTTCAAAAGTCATAATTACTTCCTTTAAAGCATTTTTGCTTCACAAAAGCAGTTCATCGCCAAACGATTTTATACAATACCATCCGCAGTTAATACTTGATAGCCAACAATTTTTTATTAGATCAATACTCCCTCCAAATATGTTTTCCAGTTCAATACTCAATATTTTCCAATCAATCCGTTTATTTAGTTTATTTTCTCTACGATTTTATCTCTGTGTGTGTGTGTGCGTTTGTGGGTTATTTGAGGATTGTGATGTATATGAGGTGTAGGTTTTCTATGTTAACTGTGTGTAACATTAATGAAAATTCATATTGGTGGTGTGCCTTCTAGGACTAGTCTAGGACAGTTTCTTATGTCTTTCAGGGCACACATTTGTGAACAATTATATTCTCTACAAAAATACAAACTAAGAAACAAAATAAAGATGCTACCTTCAAAACTTGTATATATACAAAATGGATTGTGTTGTAGACACTAAATAAAATTTAAATTATAGGTAACTTAACTAAACATTTATAAACTAAACGCATTGTAATTTATTTCATTTCTTCTTGTTTCTTACTTTAAATTTGACTAGCATAAATATTATGTGTATTTGGTTTGAATGCAGCCGTCGTACCGGAAGCACGTCATTTCGAGCCGGTTGGCGTTAGTCCATTAGCGAGACTGCTACTGTTTGTTGGAGTCTGTTGTGAGGGTGAAGTTCGAGCTGGTGGCACAGAGGCCCTAAAGTGAGGCGGATGTTTAACACCGTTCGGCTCCATGCGAGTGTTTCCGCAAATCTATTTGTGCGAGACGAAAGATGGATTTTAGAAGAGTTTATTTGATTTCTTTCAATTCGTTCATACCTGATGATGTTGCTCCCAGTCTTTGTGTTGGCAAAATGCACCACAATATCGGGCCAGATTACATCCCGAGCAGGTTTCGTTGGCCTTTCGTCCGCAATTCCAACAAACCTGTAAAAATGCCTTTATGTAAAATATCGTCCTTTTGGGAGGTGACATAATATACTTACATTTTGTGAACCTGGGACCGAAGAAGTTTGGTTGTCTGTCTCTTCGGGATTGCTCTTGTTGATTTCTAAGAACAAACGAACAATTTTTTTTTTAACTCCGTTCAGAACTTTGTATGGGTTTTATGCACACTTACCGGTAAACATTTTCTCTAGTTTGAGGCGTTCTTGTGCCATCGCTTCGACGGCCCGACTTTCAGCCGCCGATACCGCTCGTTGGATCTCGATGACGGCCTGCCGTTTCACCTGATTAACAGCGTCTTCAGCATTACGTCGAAACTCGGCAACTTTCTCTTCAGTTTGTCTCTTTATCTCTGCAAATGCCGGATCTTGATAACTGCTGTGTGCCGGCGATGTCTCGACACCACGCTGCTGCAGAATTGTGATGGCTCGCTTTGTCTTGTCCACCATGGCCGATATACAATTTAGCATCGTGTGAATATTTTTCCACTCTTCCTCGCCACCCAATCGGTTGCCACCTCGGTGTGCATCCGAACTGTTTGCACTACCGCTAGCTGCACCAGCACCTGACCTACTGTCACGATCGTCTCGATGACTATTTGTCTATTTGGTATAAAAGAAATGTAGAGAATATCTAGAAAATAAATCTATTTGGTGGTTAATTACTTTATCCAGCAGACTTGAGAAATGCTCAACTGGTGGCAATCCCATTTGGTAGTCGTATATTGGTGGATGTCCAGGAAATAGAAGCTGACTATTGGCACCGATCATAAGACTCTGTCGTTTAGACGTGTGCATGTGATCGTTCCATTCCAGTGGTCCGTTCTGATGATCGTAGTAACTGAAAATATGAAATTTGATTAGAATTCTAACCATCAATTACAATATACAAATATTTACCTCTCTGAGGCCCTCCGTTTAAGAATCACTCCACCGCCGTTTAGTGATGCCGAAGCACCTGTGCTGTCCATCGGCAAGAAAATGTCACTGTGCTCTGTCGAGTGTGCAAACTCCAGCACAGCTGTTTCATTCGTACGCACATATTGCAGGGTGGACTTTAGATTGAATGAGTAATTAGATAATTTTTGTCTTTTACTAATAGTAATTTTGAAAATGATGTTTTTGAACTCACTTGACTGCTGCTACGGGCTGCATTTGAAATTTCGCGTTGCAACAGCGGTATGTGAGTCTTTAGGAAGGGCAGAACATACGGTCGCAGCGGGAAGTTTGTAGCCTCTTGTAGTGCCACTTTGAACTCATCGGATGTGAGACCACCGCTCTGTTAAATATTTGTGTTTAATTGTCGTTTTCTAAAAGAAGATGGAGATGCGACTTACTGCTAGCGAGAGTATAAGTGCACGAACTCGATCACCGATTTCGGGACTAGTGTCCTGGCCGAACTGTACTAGTGCGCCCAGGAATCGTTTAACCTTGACAAGAGCTCGTGATGTATCCTGAACGGATGGCGTGGCAGCATGAGGTGTTGCTGCTGACGATGCGGGTGGTGGTGTTAAAGAGCCTATGAAACCAGAACCACAATATAATAAGACATGCAATGTTAATGAAGATGATGGTTTTTATATAAATTAATGAGTGTAACTTTATTTTTTATGATTAAATGTTTTACCAGTCATAAAAGAGAAGTCCTATGAAGATAGGCAAAATAAAGTAGATATTTATAAATAAAGTTCTATAGAGATAAAGGCAAAAAAATAAGTAAGAGACCTATGGAGCTGGCAAATTAATAAGTAAAAGCCCTATGATAAATATAAGCAAAGGGAAGTAGTCTATGGAGATATAGTCAAAAGAAATACAGTCTAGATAAGAGAAAAATATATTGACTTCTAAAATTTCGATTGAGAAATATAGAGGAGTTAATTGAATAAATTGAATTTGAAGATGAACTGGGGATATATCCAGAGAAATATATCTGGATGACCTGTCATTATTATGGGAAAAAATACTTGATATTCACATAGATTTAGAATTCCGTACAACAGTAAACGAGTGTGAGGAGTTTGAGAATCACAGTGAAATGTTAAACATAATTTGTCATTGGCTAATTGTCTATTAAAATAAGCCATACCAGAAAATATGACATCAATAACAAAGGGTATAGATTTTATCCCATTTAGAGACTTCTGTTCCCAAATGTAAGATAAACAAAAAAAAAGTGTGTGAGTTGCAGAAGTCACAGGGGGATGTGTAAACATCATATATATAGTATATAGTATATATAGT
>JANSTU010049594.1:0-22266 GCA_027564075.1 Bolitophila hybrida | reverse complement strand
CAAATGCCTCGTCATTATCATTTGACCAGAAACATCAAGTCATTTTACCATACAGCCATCACCTAACCAATTTATTTATTCTAGATGCGCACAAAAGAACTCAACATGGAGGAAACCAAGTAACTTCAAATTATCTTCGCCAAAATTACTGGATCATTAAAATGAGAAATGCTGTCAAAAGAATTATTAATCGATGCGTAATATGTTTCAGGTTCAACGCAAATACTAATACACAGTTAATGGGAAATCTGCCGAAATGTCGACTAGAAATAACTCGAACGTTCACGAACATAGGCATTGATTATGCTGGACCCATCAATTTAAAATTAAACAAAGGCCGTGGCCACAAATGTCAAAAGGGGTACATCGCAGTTTTTGTATGCTTGTCAACCAAGGCAATGCATCTCGAGGTAGTCACAGAGCTCACAGCGAACTCCTTTCTTGACGCTTTCGAGAGATTCACTGCTAGACGAGGGTTATGCAGTAACATATTTTCCGATAATGGAACGAATTTCGTCGCTGCTAATAAGGTGTTAAAGAAAAACTTTGAAAACCAAATACACTGGACAAATAGCACAGTACATGATAAATTAGCTAATTCAGGCATTCAGTGGCATTTTAACCCTCCAGCTGCTCCGCATTTTGGTGGACTTTGGGAAGCCGGTGTGAAGAGTGTAAAAACACACTTACGAAAAATTCTGGGTATCACAATTCTCAAAAAGTAGATGACATGGTTTTACTAAAAAACGAAAACATGCCACCTGCAATGTGGGCATTATGCAGAGTGCATGAGATACACCCCGGCAAAGATTTACGTGTTCGCGTTGTTACTTTAAGAACTGCAAAGGGTTTTCTTAAACGACCCATTACAAACTTTGCACCTTAGATGAATTCCAATACGCATGAGGTATCGAATGAAAGGAGATCTTCAGCAGTCCAGGATCCAGCGAATAACACATGCTTAGCCATAGATCGACTACAGCTGAGCATATCCGGATTATTTACACGGTCACAACAACACATCACACATTTTGGAACACCGTAGATGTTCCAATGCCGGGACAATGTTTGCAAACATGCATTTTGTCACTCGCGACGTGCGGAATCGCAGAACACGTCGCGAAATAATTGTAAACAAATGTATAATAATTACATATAATAATTAATAATATTTAAATTATACATTAAAGTTCAATTTTCACAAACATATAACGCTCCGTCCTTCAAATATTATACGTAATAGTAGTTTTCTCATATTAAAATAAATTATGCAAAAACAAAATACAACCTTTGATATTGTTGCCGTGATTTTTCATAAATCAAAAAGCTTTAAACTTGTACGAGCTTTAAATGTATAAAACACATAAGAGTCAAACTCTGAAAGCAAGCCCGCCAGCACATTTCCTTTGTGCTCCATTACGCTTGCAACCAAGCGACCATTATATATATTTAAAAACATATTATAATATATCAAAGCGCAGGTACTTAAATTTATGAAAATTGAGAGCAATTTGTCCGTGTTAGCAGCGGCAGAGTGTGCCATATAAATGAGTGGGATTGTGTATGGGTTGGAGGTCGAGGTGTGTCCGCAGGGTCCATGTCGTTTTGCATTTCGAGTGGTTCGAAGAAACGTTGTCGTTCTCTCATACAAACTCTCTTAATTAATACTTATACTTTATTAATATTTACGAGTATACACAAAAAAAAACAACAACATAAACTCGCAAACATCATTTAAAACTTGCTTTTTCCTATTTGTACGTAATGCTATTATACATATATAAATAAATATGTTATAAACGAAAATTGTTGTGAAATTATGTCGAGAGAAAATTCTGAACTTGAGTTGCACTCGACGGCACAGCGAGTATAATGTGTGCCTGTGTAAAATGTGTATACATAAAATACAAATGGAAAAGAGCTTAGAGATATTTCGTGTTATTCTTGCATAAAGTATGTATATGTAAATGTTACTTGTACATATATATATATATATAATATTAAATACGTTTCGGAATGTGATTACAACAAAGGCAACAAGAATTCCATATACCTATATGTATTGTTTGGTGTACTGCTGCTCTGATCTGCATTGTCGCACTTAAAGTGCATCGTTAAATTCCAGGAATCCACTACTCAAAGCTAATAGAAAGGTTTTCCGAGTTTTCGAATTGTATGAAGCAGGTGTATTCGATGAAGTGTGTGACTTTATTGGCTGTGATAATGCTGAGTAATTGTGTTGGTATGAAAAACTCTTCATATTTAATTAGTACGATTAGAACGCTCTTTATCTTCGTTAGAGAAATGTAGTCTCAATTATTGATTAATAATTATTGAACTGAGTCTGATTATATAAACTACAAAGGGCGGGCTGTTTATAGATCTAGTTTTCATTTTGTAATAAGCTAAATGAAATATAATAAATCGCTATTCGCTTGAAAAACAATATATATATATATATATATATAATAGGGTGTCAAAAAAGTCCAGCAGTATTTTTATTCAATTTTCAATTATTCATAAAATTGGTTACAATCATCCGATTTAAGTCAAATATGCGCCATTTTGTTCGATGACTAGTGCCCAACGAGATGCCAACATCATAATGACCATCTTATAGAAGCTCGCTTCCCTATTGGCAAAAAACTCGGAGAGCCATTTTTCACAGACATCTAACCACTACCAAGCTCGTTCGCCATGGACGGAAACAGGTTGTAATCACTTGGGGCGAGGACCGGTCTATACGGTGGATGCAAAAGAACTTCCCATCCCAGCTCCCGGAGCTTCTGGCGCTTCACCAAAGATGTGTGTTGCCTGGCGTTATCCTGATGGAAGACAATTCGCCCTCTGTTGATCAAAGATGGCCTCGTCTGCATGAGTGCTGCCTTCAAGAGGTCCAAATGTTGGCAGCACAGGTCCGAATTGTTTGTTTGGCCATAGGGGAGCAGCTCATAGTGAATGATTCCCTGCAAATCCCACCAAACACACAGCAGAACCTTCCTGGCCGTCAATCCGGGCTTGGCCACCGTCTGGGCCGCTTCACCGTGCTTCGACCACGACCGTTTTCGCTTCACGTAAGTGACTCACTTTTCATCGCTAGTCACCATCCGCTTCAGAAAGTCAATTCGTTTGGCACCCATACATCGAGCTTCTTTGTGAATCCAAGCTTCTTCAAATGGTTTATAACGGTGTGATGACTCAATACCGCAAGACTTTTTTGACACTCTTTTATATAAAAGTTGACACAATGGCATCGTGAAGATCTTTGGTCCCAAGCACGGCTTTTCGTAGCGTAGTTCTCAATTTTTCATATCTCTTCCAATAGGGCCAGTCAAACACTCTGGACTATAATTAAAACACCGTCTAAGTAACGGATCAGATGACGAAGAGGCAATTTATTTGCGTGAAACTAACATATTAGCCCTTGAAGTGGTCGGTTAGGCTTTGCCTCTAATGAACTATAACCTGTAATTGAAATAACAAAAAAAAACGTCTTGAATAATTTTTATTAAAATATTAACAAATCACAACAAACAAACAAACAAATCATGATTTGTTTCGATTGCGACAACGAGACTTTAACAAGAGGCAACTGATCGGAATACTGATGAAATGAATAATGCAACAATCTTTTCCATCAGTGTTGCATTATGAAAGAACATAACTCTTCATGGAACACATTCTTGATTGAAAGTTACATTCTTAGGTCATTAATCTTACCGTATTCGATTGCATTCAAATTTTTAAATTTTAAAATATATATAAAAAAGGCATAAATTCAACAACAAAAAAATTATAATACGCATCATTTTATTTCTTTATATTAATTTTGTTGAAATTTTATTAGTAATATCGGAAAAGAGACACATTTACGAAAACACCTTAAAATATAGAAATTATTATTAATTAATTAATATTAAACCAAAATCGAATTTCTATGACCAAAATTTGAGCTAACCTGAAGTCGTGCTTGCCAATACCCCAGCCATCATCCCCAGTTGCCATATTTGCACCAGCACACAAGAAACTCTTGTGAAATTGATAACGTATGCCAAACCACGATTCTCTAGAAACAACATTGAACATTTAGAATTATGAAACTATATTTATGACAATTTATTTTTTAAACACATAAATATTAAATACAAATGTGAATAATTACAATATTCTATATCCAACACTCTGTGTTACAGATTATACTCGTGGACATTGTTATCAATTGACTTGTACGTGTGATAGTAGCTAAAATATAGAAAACATTTAGACCTAATCAAATATACACATTCTAAAAAAAAATATTTTTGAGATAGTTCAAAGGTCATTTAAATGATTTAAAAACATTCAATGTAGACATGACAGAGATAAGTAAAATAACTTTTGGAGAGACAACCTTTATACTCTTAATTAATTTATATATACTTATACTTGAGGTAATAATTGTATAATTTTATAATTATAATTATAAGTCTTTAAGTGCTATTACAAAAATTAATATTTTGTGTTTTGTACATTTTCAACGCAAAATACCCGTCAAACATAAATCACATGTCATGCGTAATCATTAAATGTTTTTTTAAATGATAATACTATTTCTGAAGAGTTTTTGTTCGAAGAAGTAAGTTACATTAAAAAAAATATTAATGTTTAAATATTTTAGAATGAAATGTATGAATGTAGTCCATCTTCTGGATGCAGAAGTACAAGAGCAAGTACATCAAATACATCCTGGATTTGGCTAATGATTTTGTATTCATAAAAGATACAAAGCATAAAAACGGTAATTTATAATATTGTAAATCTTAGTCGTATAGGTATATGTATAATTTGTTTGTATTTGTTTTTAGATAATATCCGTATTTTGGTTACCCTGGTCTGATATATAAAGTCAAAATAATAATACTCAAATCAAAAAAGGTTGTCTCTTTGGACAACAACACTATTAAATAAGCGTTTTTGACGACTGATTTTTTAATATAATTTAAAAATATGCACCTAAATCCATACCTTTGATATGTAGGAGTTTTGAATTTAAAAGAAAATGGGATATTTGACTTGTGTGCTGATTGTATATGAGAAAAAATCCATTAAAATTTAGTTTTTTATACTTTTGACGAAGTCTGTAATTTTAATATAAAACCTAAAACCTATACCTGCAACTTTAAAAGTTTTTATAAACAAATTTAAAATATTTTTAGCAAATACGTAATGTTTTCTACTTTTTATATAATGAAACATTTCTTGAAATTATTTATTTATATAATGCTAGAACAACTTCTTAAAGATGGTTATTCTTATTAAATAAAATAAATACAAACTTTTTATAAATTCGAAGACTCTTTTAATTTTTTTTTCATTTTTCTTTATAGAGCTATTTGTGTCCATTTTTTTGACTATTTGAAAACGTACATATTAAGTGAAATCACTTTGTGCTAAAGTCAAATTGTAGTCGCGTCAAATTGTACTCGCGACAAATTGTACTCCCGACAAATTGTAGTCGCGCATTTACATTTTAAAATAAATTATGTTTTATTCATTCGATTTATATTGTTCAATTCCAACTAATCTGAACAAATAAACTACTTTTAAAGATACAAAATTATTTACATAACATAACAACATAACAAAAGTGCAAATATGTAATCTTCATGTTTGTAAAATGCTATGCTATGAGGTTCAGTTTCAGACAACTAATTGGAAACGAGCAATTTTTTAAATTTGTATTTTCATTTATAATTTGATTTATTTTAAATATTTATTGTAACAGAAATTATATGAAAACTGATAAAAAATGTATTGTTTGCTATGACTATCCTTAAAATTGGTATACATGGTATAAGGAAAAAGCTTCTCACTAACAGGTTAGATTTGAAATGCGGTTATTATTTCCGTGATGTTTTTTTTGTTAATATTGTATTAAAATCGTGTTTTTAGATTTACTTTTCCTAATTTGGTTTTTAAATTATACAAAAGAATGGATCAAAGAATTACTTTATATATGTTAATTGATGACATTAATGTTCCGTTATTCCAAACCAATAACACATTTCAGAAATAGGCTAGTAATAGCAAAAGGAACCTACTGATTTAAAGAGCTACATTCGAAAAACACTTCGGCCTCTGGCCATAAGACAGGCCAACGCGTTAACCCACTATGGCTATGGCGTCAAATTGTACCCGCGTCAAATTGTAGTCGCGTCAAATTGTACCCGCGCCAAATTTTACTTGCGCCAAATTGTTGACACCAAATTTTTGGAGCCAAATTGTGGAAATAAAACTGTCCGTAAAGTCCAAATTTGATCAACTCCTCCCATAACCCTATGATTTCCCTTATTTTTTTTTATTATTTAGTGTCTGGGGGTTAAACTAACATTTTTAAATAAATTATGTTTTATTCATGCGATTTATATTGTTCAATTCCAACAGAGCTGAGCAAATAAACTACTTTTAAAGATAAAAAATATGTAATATAACGTACATAGCAAATATGCAATTTTAAAATTATTTAAATCGGAAAACCCTATATAAAATGGTATACATAACAAACAGTCGATTATTCAGTAAAGTAATATATGGATTCCATAAAATGTTGTTTTAATGCTAACACTTAAAACTGATAAACTTGGACTTTTCGACAGAAATATTACTAAGAAATGGTATCGTAATTATTATGCGTTTATGTGTAGGAGTATGCCAAATTGTACATAATATAATTTATCATTTAAAAACTGTTAGTGAAGTAATACGGTTTAGCCAGACTATACATATGTAAGTAAACATTTATTATAAATAGAAATTGAATTATTATTACAAAATTCATTTAAGAATTTTTATGTTTTAATAATATTTTTAATATACTTAAAATAGCTTGATTTTTGATAAATTTAGATTTTTTTGAAAGAACAAAAGATGATTACTAATGATGTAATATTAATTCTGATGGTCACCTTCAATTTGGTCGGAATTCATGCTGATGAGGAAAGTACAACATCATCAGAAGACTTGTTTATGACAAAATATCCTATTTCTACAGAAGAAGACTTTTTTATGTCATATTCTAGTATTTCTAATGAGACATACGATGGATGTGGATATAAACCCACAATTTCCAATCGTATACATGACGGTGAGGCAATGTTAGGTATGTATATGATAAGTATTTTTGTTAGATATACAAAAAAGTACGGTTTTTTTCTTATAGGCGAATTTCCGTGGACGATTGCAGTTTTAATAAAGCACGAAAATATAAGTGTATTTAAGTGTGGTGGCGCCCTTATTCATCCGGGTGTAGTTGTGACCGCAGCTCACTGTGTACACGAAATTGATATATCTAGATTAGTTATTCGAGCAGGCGAACTTATTTTTAATTTTACATTAGAGGAATATATGTATCAAGAAAGGAATGTAGCTGATATGCAGATCCACAATCGGTTTGGCCCGGAAAATTTATTTAACGACATTGCGCTATTATTTCTAGATAATGAAATGGAACTATCCCCAAATGTGAATACCATATGTTTGCCAATGCAAAATGATCTGTTCGATAATAGTACATGTTATGCATCAGGTTGGGGAATGTATGAATTGAATTCATTGCAATTGGATGCCATGAAGGAAATCGAGTTACCAGTTGTGACAAAAGAGGATTGCTTGACAAAGTTGCGAAACACTAGATTGGGCGTACACTTTGAGCTGGATCGGAGCTTTATATGTGCTGGTGGTAAAATCAATAAGGATACGTGCAAAGGAGATGGTGGATCTCCGTTGGTTTGTCCACATTCACATAATAATAAAGATAATCGCTATGTTTTAAGTGGAATAGTTGCATGGGGCATTTCTTGCGGAACCAAAACTCCAGGTACATTGATTATTATTTTTTGTTTTTATTTGTTTGTTATTATTCCATTTTTATTTTACTCATTTAGGCGTCTATGTAAATGTGGCTTATTTCCGAAAATGGATTGATACACAGTTTATGGAGAAGAAACTTAACGGGACCTACTATACTATGAGATAAACATTTTCAAACGGAGGGTCGTACCTGTCAGTAGACGATAAATTATTGGCGGCGGCGGACCCTTCAAATTTGATCAGAGGCCATCGACTGACTCTTCAAATTTGACCGGCGGCTGTCGATTCATAGTAAATTAATTATATTTTTTTGGATATAAAAATATATAGTCATAAAAAAACGAAAAAAAAACAGTTTTACTGTGTGACAGTTAAATATTTATATTATATATATATTTTTGCCATATACACTTTTTTGAAGCAAATACTTGTACAGTTCGGATTTACATTTTAATATGGTAGATAGCAGATCTCTAGAGTAAGTCAAGGACAGCGTGCATGGTTCCAGTTAAGTGAACTACCGTTAAAAAAGACAGTAATTAATGTCGTTCTTATATTATTTTATACGTACGTGTTGACAGACGATGATGAATAGATCAACATATTTTATTTTAAAATATCATTTTGAAAAATGCACTATTTGACGAATAGTTTCAATTCAATACATTTTATTTTGAGAAAATAAAATTGTTTATCTTGAAAATCGAATAGTTTAACTTTCTCTTTCTTATACGAAAAGTATAACTTCTAAGATTTTCCCAATGCATAAAATTACTAAAGTACTAAAAAGAAATGGGAAGTCTAAATTTTAAACTCTGAAAAATGAAACAGCTAGCAATTTCCAATTTTTTATATATTGTTAAATTTATAATATTCTTTAAAATTTTATATAAATAACATATTTTGTATATTGGCGTATTTTCATTTTCATTTAAAGATAAAATCTTCGATTCTCAATATAAACTATTCGATGCTCATAATAAAATATTTGTAAAATAATCCTTTATTTCCATTTATATACGTCCAAAATTCATAAAGAATTTCCGAATCCATCTTCAATAAAAATACGTTGACGAGGTTTGCTTGCGATGCTGCAGAATCCTATGATTTTTGCAAGCCTAGCCGGCCTTCGGATCAAGCCAAGCTAATTGGCATTCACGGGGGGTTTACAATCGCACAGCCTGCGGACCATCATTCGCTCGAGAATCTTCCCTAACACTGATAGAAGCCAGATTGGTCGGTAGTATAGTGGGTCTGTTCTGATCTTGCCCGGAGACTTGAGCAGGACAATCATGTCCCCAATCTTCCATACCGTCGGGAATTAGCATTCGGTTATATATTGGCTGTACAATGAGTGGTGTGGAATTGCATTCTCCGTCCACGCATTCCATTCATTCCGTTCCGTTGATCCCTTTGAAAGGACTTCCACAGACGTCTCTCATTCTTTCTCATGACCCTCAATTCGGGGGTGAATCATGACACATTTTTCTGGTTCACTATTCTAACTAATTTGAGTCTACGACTGACTGACTTCCAAAAGCCAACAGTTGATTCGCCCAAGCAAGGCAATGGAAAATATAATAAAACTGTGGAACCTATAGACGGGTAATTAGAATAAATTGTGTAAAATTAAATAGCGTACTGTGGCCATGTAGCATCCATGTTAATTATAAATAACTAAATTCAAATTACAAGTTAAATATATATTAATTTTTGTAATATATTTTTTTACGCCGTACGCCGTTTCGCCGAATGCCGTTTTGACGAATGAGGTTTCGATGAATGCTTGTTTCTTTAATTTATCCTATAAATTTAAAAATAAATTCAAAATTTGAATTTATTTGGTTTTAATTATTTTGATGGCACGATGCACTTTTTCGAAGAATCTTACCTACTTCAACAATAAAAAAATTATTGCAGGTAATTTTTCATAAAGAACATTAAAAAAACGATTTAGTGTCTCATTTTTTATATAATATTTATCCCATTCCATATTTACATTTGATGTATATATTTTATTTTATATTATGATAAAATTTCAACAACAACAAATCATAATAAACACGATTAATTACAACGGAAAGAGAGATTGTATCATTTATAATTATTATTTTGTTTGTTCTTTTCTTTGACATTTGTACGGAAATACACACACACACACACACACAAGAAAATCAGTCATAAACACGTGTATATCACTCTAAAACAACCTTTTTATGACCCCTACACGACTTAGTCGTATTTTACATTCGTTAAAATTAGTCTTTAATAACCGGCCATTTTGACGTTTTTATAGTTAAGTAATAGTCATAAATTAAGTCGTACCGACGTCTTTACGACACTTATACAACTAAAAATGTTAGTTGGGAACAATGTTTCTCGTTGGATTTTGTCGCATTTAGGTTTTTCCTCCATTGCGAAAGATATAAACGTTTCTACTTTCTATTTATCTCAATTTTGTTCAGAAAAAGTAAAAATTTAAAACACTACAAGTATACTTCGAAGTCGTCTTCTAATTTAAACATTTCTATGCGTCCCAAAAATATAGGTCTCTGCAATAAAGTATCCTAAAAACGATGGGAACTATTGATATTGCGAAAATTCCACATCTCCAAAGTCACAATTTACGCCTCAACGGATCTGCATAACTATTTATATCGAAAATACAGACATATTATTTTGAAAAACTTGTATTACCTCCCGCACAATGCATTGTTTCGTATACATCAATATAATTACTAACAGAAGAAGAAAAAAATAAACAACAAACAAAATAAGTATTTATGTAACTTTGTAAGACATAAGTTTCTATAAACTTCGAAACATTGAGAAAAATAGACTGAAAGAGAGAAAGTACGATGAGCGCACACAGTTTCTTAAAAGTTACTTAATTGCTTCTATTTGTAAACCAATTTGTTTCTCAAACGAAAACTTTTATAATTGATAGCAACAAGCGCCGCTAACCATTTTGCGTTATTTTGCTCCACAGTGCAACATTTTATTTTGTGCAGGCGCGCACATTTGTCGTCTTCAAGTCTTTGTTCTAGATTTCCAGTTTTCAACGTTTCGTCTCTCAAGCAGCATCGTAGATTTTTACCCCCATTTATAATATATATACGATTATATATCTGTCTAAATGTAATGCATAATTTATTTAAGTGATCTAATGGAATTCATTAAAAGTTGTCGATGTTATGCTATAAGAAGCACATACACAAACTCCTAATTTTCTAGAATTCTAAAAATATTCAAAATATCTTTATATATATATATATAATTATATATATAACTCTATACATATGTATAATTGTACTAGTATGTGTACATGGTGAACTCGAAACTTTTTCTGCCGGCGCGCACGTCCCTGCTGGAACGACGTCCGCGTGTACCCAGAGTAGTCGAAATAGGTACTTGAATTTAATTTTCCTAGTACACATACACAGGCGAGCGCAGCTTCGAAAAGAAAAAGTTTTTTTCCTATATTTTCCCGAAAAAGAGAAAACACTTTACGAAAATTAAATTACGGCGACATCTGGTGCTTATTAAGAGACTTTTTGGAATATATAGAAAAATTATCGAGAAGCGTTAACTTGCGCCCGTTAAGAGTGGAGGTGCATTTTTATTCAAACGTCTACAAATTATAGTTGATATTATAATTTAAATTTAAAGCATATGTGCTCGAGTGTTTCATGTTATATGTTCTATCGAGTTAAAAACTGCACTTGTTATCTTTTATAGCTTAAAACTTAAAACAAATATTTAAGGCCAAATATTTATATACCACACAATTTGTATGTATATTATGAGAAGCTGCAGGGATGTTTGTTTTCAACGAACACTAATTAGGCCACATATGGAGCAAGGCGCGCTGGTTTCGTCACACATTATAGCTTCCGGTGCGCTTGGTGCCAAGCTCAAAAGCTTTATGGCTCCGGAAATTGCTGTGCTTAAGCAAACAAAAACGACCAAACAAATAAAAAGCTTCCGTATAAAAATCCCAGTGTGAGTTCATTTAGCTTAATTTGTCCGGACACATATCAAATAAAATTGCTTTGATTTTACTGCGCCACCATGCTGGCTACTTTCCCCAATTAGGGGTTTTGTTGGCGTAATAAATGTGTACGCAATGCGTGTATATATATATATATATATATATATATATGTGTGTTTATGTGATGAACATATACAGTTTATGTTACGGTGCGACACATTCAAACACACACACACATATACACCAAATTGTGTGTGCGGGATTAACTTTTTGGATATAATAAATCTTGGTGGTGGGAACGCTGTTCATATTTTCCTGGGGGTCGCTAACATTATTAGAACTTTTTGCCCTCGTATCGGTCGTTTCGGACACAACTCGAAACAAGCGAGTATATTAACGCTTTCGGTTGGTTTATTGTTTCAAATAAATTTCACGAGAACATGCTTTTTATATTTGTATTCATATACCTATACATATATTAAGTAATTAAGTGCGTGAGTGTTTGTGATGATTATAACTTCTATATCGGGTTCATTTTAATATAATTTTTATGAATTACTCATGATAAAATGGCAATAAATATTGGAGTCATAATATTTATATACTACATGGTTCAAAAAGTTCCGACAAAAATTATGAAAACACAAGCTTTTTGATAAAAATTGATTTTATTCTTAAACATTGTTATACTTCATCCAAGGTTCCTCCAAAATTTCGATACCTTTTTATTGTGGTCGATGTTGAGGCTCTCAAAATATTCAACATCATCATTTATTTTCAAATTTGGAAACAGATAATAGTCGCTGTGGGCCAAGTCTAGAGAATACTATGGGGTAGTAATTCGAATCGCAATTCGTTCATTTTTTTCTTTGATTTGAGCCATGACTGAACCGATGCATTGTCGTTGTGAAACAGCACATTTTTCATTAACATATGCGGCCTTTTTGTCTTCATTTCATTGTTCAAACGGTCTAATAACGCTAATGTAATAGTCGCCCGTAATGGTTCTGCCTTTATCAAGATAGCCAATATAAGGATATTATTTGAACCACTCTCACCCGGTTCATGTTACCGACGGGGACCACAAGGACTCCGGTGTGTAGTGGTGAATCCATGATTCTTCGCGATTACGCGACAAAGACGTTGTTTTTGATTATGAAAAATATTTCAAATACCGCCGTTGTTCTAGTCGACGACCGTAGGGTCGTTATAGTCGACAACCATAACCTGAGGGTTGAGTACCTACCAGGCGCATCCCAGGTGGCGTATAGGGATCCTGTCGGCTGTGGCGAGGAAGACACAACAAAACTTGTTATTTCACGATCCTTGTGTGGGAGCCCTCTAGCTTCTTGTATCAGTAGATGCAAATGCTCACAATATCTACTGGGGCAGCAACAATACAAACTTTAGAGGTCTGGAACTTGTAGAATATTTATCAAGAACCAACCTAGTGCTTCTAAACGTAGGGAATGAACCTACTTTCGTAACAAAAGTTAGGAAAGAGGTCATTAACCTCACCCTATCTACAAGCCGACTTGCCAATGATATCACAGTTTGGCGGCTTTCGTCGGAAATTTCGATGTCTAATCACAGAATCATCGAATTCAACCTAAACTCAGAAACCATTATCAACTTACCTGATCATAGAAACCCGAAGAAATGTGACTGGGGTCTCTATCAGTTGATAATTATACTCTTCCTAGTAACATGCCACTCTCTGTCGATGATCTAGAAAGATTAGCCAGTGAGTTTTCAAATGTTCTTACGGAATCATTCAATACAAGCTGTAAACAGAAACCGCCATTGTGTAATAATATATTACACCTTAAGATGGCTAGAAAATAAAATTCAAACACGATCTGAGCGTTTCTACGATGAAATGCTTCAGGCAAAGAGACTTTATGAAAAAGAGCTAAGAAAAGCTCAAAGAAACTCTTGGAAAACCTTTGATGGTTCAAGCACAGAAAATCACACCGATACCCTGAAACATCTAATAAGAAAACAATTCCAAAACTGCATATTTAATGATCACATTCTTACAAACTATAATGTTAGCTATGAGGTTGATCATGATACAAATTGGAGCTTCGCCTCCACCATAATCACTATTTATAGAATAAAGTGGGCCCTGTCCTCTTTTAAACCATACAAGGTGCCAGGACCGGATGGTATCTATCCAATAATGCTTCAAAAACTCAGTGATAATCATCTGGACTTAATCTCTAAGATCTTCAGATCTAGCTTAGCACTGAATTATATCCCTAAAATGTGGCAACTTGCTAGAGTCGTCTTTATTCCTAAACCAGGAAAAGACAATCACAGCTCAGCAAGCTCCTTCCGCCCAATTAGTTTTACATCGTTTGTACTCAAAACACCACTTCACAAGAAGTGGATCTACTATATTCACCGATGGCACGCACCGGAGCAAGATGATTCCACCAACGAACCAACGATTCCACAGACAACCAGGAAGAAAAGACTAACGAACGAAGTACTGCCAAAACGACGTCATACGTCGGACGTCACGTAAGGTTTCCATGACATCTGACTAAAAATCTGGGGTGGGCTATGTGGCGAGTCTTCTGAACTAAATATTATTTAATACAAATCCCTTTTTTGAAATAACTTGTGATTCGTGATTATGTGTGTGTTCGTTTTTTGTTTCAAAATCAAATCTGACACTATTTTACTTTAAGAAAGTAGCAGTGCAGTAGTAATTTTTAAAATTATTTTTTTTTCTTTAATTTTTCCGGATGATGAAATTATTCTTGAAACCTGGATAAACGCATTGAAAAGGATGTTAGTTTATACAGTCAATGCATACAAAAATGTGTTATATGTTAGTCATAGAAATTAAAATATTTTTGTGCACACATTTTTTTAGCCCCTACTTTAAATATTTACTCCCTACGCCCATCGAAATGTTAGTCTAACCAAACAAACACGCACACTAACAAAATGAGTATGCGTACACGAAACAGCCGCCATTGATGTCATTGGACGCATTCGATTGCCTAATGACAGTCTGTGTATACACAAATACTGTGCTGCAGCCATATATAGTGGATTCATCTGGTACAACTAATATTTCAGAAAACGCAGACATTTTCATAAATAAAATTGTCATTGTCATATATCATAAACTCATAGGACACTTCGTCTCTTTGTCAGATGTCATTAAAATTCATCACACTTCGTCGTTCGTCCGTCGCGTTTCGTTTAAGCCGCGTATAATTATTATAAAACATAATTATCTTTATACAATATATAATACTTTACCTATATTAATTCTCAACATTTAAAAGTGAACATTTTAACATTTATCTTTCGAAAATTCAACAAGAACATAAACAACGTCATTGTGATTTATCATGTTCGTATTTCGTATAGAATGCGACAGGTGTTTATTAAGTGATACACGCGCCTAATAACAATATCATTATGTTCTCAATCCAACTGCTTTATTAATTCGCGGATACTCCAAATACGTATTTGCGCTCCCATCAGTATAAGGATGCCTTTCAAAATGAAGTTCAAGAAGTCGCGCCAATACAATGTAACGTCGAAGAGCTTGTTTGTAATACCCGTACATCATTTACTAGGTAAATAATATACATTTATTTTATGTAATGTTATGTAATTTTATTTGATATATCTAATCTAAGACTGTCTTTATTGCTGTCTTAAAAATAAATCTAATGTATAAATTGACTTGCGTACTTAATATTGTTTGTATCAGCAATATTACTCGCGAGCGAGCGAATTTTATTTCGTCGCAGACAGAAATGAGTGCGTGGAAACTGGAATGTCTAAGTGACGTCAGACACCCACAATTTCAAATTTTTGCTGGCATGTGTATTGTGTACGCAGATCTGCTCATTTCAATTCCTATTCAGTTTGCAATGCAAACATTTCGCTAATCGTCAAATGTACATACGTATTTTTGCCATGAATTATTCATAATCGTACATTCTTTAGATGCATTATATACTATACATATTATGTTGGCTATACAATTGTCAGAACTTTATTATTTTTAGCGATAAACTTATTTATGATATGGTTGTTATTTTAAATTAATATACTTTATATTTTTTTTAAATATTCAGTGATATTTTGTAAACGTTGCAAATATACATAGATTATTTGATTGTAATCCTTTTTATTATTAGTTTTAGAAACACCCACAACTGTTGATTGTACACTGAGTTCAGAGAGCACAGGTCAAGAATGTCTGGACAATGTTTGTCAGAGATTATCTATAAACCAGTTAGAATTTTTCGGTCTACGGTACGTTGTAAAAGGAACCGATGACGAACTACGATGGGTAGACCTAGAACGTCCGCTAAGCCGTCAATTGGAAAAACATGCGGCCGGGCAACGATTGTACCTACGTGTCATGTACTACATTATCTCGGGAGTGAGCCTGATTAATGATGAAGTGGCAAGAAACTACTATTTCTTACAGTTAAAATGCGACGTTGTGGAAGGTCGAATATCATGTGATCCAAAACAGGCTGTAATATTGGCAATGTACTGTAGACAGGCCCAGTATGATAGTCACCAGAGTGAACGACATACCGTCGACTACCTAAAAACATTGTTACCATTTCCCAAGCATTTTATTGAAGCCGGTCTACTTGAAACCCTAACTGAAGAAGTTCTTCAACCAAATACAGATATTCAAAATTTGACTCAAGCAAATGCTGAAGGTTTATTTATTGCAGCTTGTCAGCAATTGGACGGATATGGACAAGAGAAATTTATTGCTAAAGATGATTGTAGCGTTGAAGTTACATTAGGAGTAACCGTGTCCGGTATTGCAGTCTCTACCAAGGAAAATTCCAAGTTTTATCCGTATGTTATTTTTTTTTTAGTTTTTTCATTTAAAATATATCTAATGTTTTCAATTTTTCAGGTGGCATGATATTAGTAATGTCGTCAATCACAAACGAACATTTAACATTGAGTGTACAGATGTTGACAAAAGTGTTGGTTTTACACTTCCAGATGCGGATTCTGGTCGATATTTTTGGAAACTTTGCGTTTTGCAGCACACTTTTTATATGAAGTATGAGCAAAATCTGGTAAACACTCCGAATGAAGGGAATTATAGTTTATTTCAAAACCTACCAGATGATCTGCAAGAAAGCACAGATAATATTTATTTAGATAATCTAAATGTGTATGCATCAGACTCACATTTATCTACTTCCAACTATCAAGCTGACTCTGTCAATACGTCAAATATGTCTCTGGCTGCTAGTCAGCAGCAGTTGCGTACACCTAATCCAAATTGGACGCCAGTGCCCGGAGAATATTCTAACCGAAATAGTAACTGGGGACTAGTTGGTTCGAATGCCTCATTAAATAATCGAGCTCAAAGTTCTTCATGTCTAGATTTGAGTAACAATAATGTGAGCCAAGATCGCGAGAGATTAAAGGCATTTTTGCCTGGCTATCGTCCTGCACCAGACTACGAAACAGCTGTACAGCAAAAGTATCGTACTAGTGAAAGCGAATTACGCATAAACAAACCGATGGTTAAGCTACAACCTTCCGGACTGCTTTCTGATCCAAAGTTGAATGCCTATACTAGCAGTCAGCCTGACGTGCACCGTGCAACTGCTGTGGCTGATGCCATTTTTGGACAGCAACTACAGCACAAGTATCCTGATGTAACACAAACGACCAATCCATTGTATCAACCACATTTGGAGCCCCACTTACTGGGTGGCCTTGATGGTCTGTCGCACCAACTGCAAATGATGCGATTAAACAAAGCACCACCACCATATCCAGCAAACCGGTTGAGTTCTACCTCGACTCCTGATTTAGCGTTGGCATCACATAGAGCACTATTTGCCTATCGGGGTGCCCATGTATCAGGCTCAAGTCCAGATTTAGTATCTACCAGAACTTTTTTAAATCCACAATTGATTCACCAACAACCAATGGCACCGCCACCATCCAGCACATTCCGTTACCGATACTCGCAAAGTCAAATTCCGCATGGCACTTACGAAAATCTCACATTTGTTGAACCCCAAACAAAAACCAATATATTGTCTCATAAATTACACAAGTCTTACGAAGAGGCTTTCCGTGGAGCAACACCTTTAATAAAAGCACATAACGGATCAATTGAACCTATATATGAAAACGTACCGTTACAATGGCAAGGAGATGGTTCATCTACAAACGAAATGCGTGATCGAACATCCAGTATTCAATCGGCACCTGGAGTAATGCGATTCAAACAGCAACAGCCTTTGGTGAATGATGGCCTAAATGTTTACGTTTCAAATGTAAATATTCCGCATGAAATTTCGCATGGAAATAACAACAAAACTGCTGTCTCTAAGACGACATCTAATCCAACATTAATTCAACCACATCCATCATTGCACATGTTAAATCTAAACACAAGCCATACCAATATAGCCATCAAACAAAATTCTGAAAGCGGTCATACTGCCCCTGTTTCCGCAGAGAGGCTTGCTCAATTAAGTACAGATATTTCAATGACTGATTCTTCGCTGAGCCGATCATATTCGACAAATATACTGGACACAACAGAGAGCTCAACGTACACACATTTGAATACCACTTCAACAACAACCGACTCTGGATTGAGTGTTAGTAGCAAGGAGAAAAAGAAACGACGTTGGGGTTTCTTTGGTGGAAGCAAAACATCCCTAAGTGACAAACAGAAAAGTGCTACTCTCGGTCGTGACAAGGACAAATCTAAAAATGCAATATCCAGAGAAGAAGAGAGCAATCTAAGGCATCGTTGGTCTACAGGACTTCCACGATTGCCGTTGCCTACAACCATCAGCAAAGAAAAACTGGTAAATATAGCAAACAAATATTTGTTCATTAATTATAATACATTTATTTAATTTAGTGTCAAATTTTGGAAGCAAAATTAGCTGATCCACAGCTATACATTGAATTTGAGCGAATACCAAAACGAAAAGAAAACGCTCGTTATGAGTGTGCACTGCACGAGGAAAATCGTCTTAAGAATTTTGATCCAAATTTCTTACCATATGATGATAATCGTGTACGTATTACACCCACACGCGAAAATCGACTAGGTTACGTAAATGCATCTCACATTACCTCTACGGTCGGAGCCAAACAAAGATTTTACATTGTTGCCCAAAGTCCAGACACACTTTCATCTTTAAATACGTTTCTACAGTGTGTTTGGGAAGCGGACGTATATTTAATTATACAATTATCAGATGAAGTAAGCTATGTACCAGAGACTAGTAGTAAATGTTTAGAGTATGGACAGGTAATAATACTAAAATTCCGATTTTATTAAATACTATTATAAACAAAGCATAAACTTTTAGTATCAAGTTTGGCAAGAATTTTCGCAGATTACCGAGCGTTGTGTGACAAGTAAACTTAGAATTTATCACACACAGAGCAGAAGATATCGGTCAGTGTGGCATCTTAATTACTCAGAATGGGCAGAGCAAAACTGCCCAAAAGACGTTGGACATTTTCTAGGTATTTTTTTGTTTATTATTGTACTGTTTGTTACATGTAACGATTTTATCGGTTTAACAAATTCTAGAATTCCTGGAAGAATTAAATTCCGTTCGACTAGCTTCCGTGAACGAGGTGCCACCAGGCCATAACACTAATCCACCAGTATTTATACATTGCAGTGAGGGTGGAGGACGAGCTGGGGTTACCCTTGCTGCTGATTTATTACTCTACACTTTGGACCACAATCAGGTAGATATAATTTTTAAAAGTATAATCAGTTTTTTTATTATATTTTTATTTTAGGATCTCGATATACCTCGTGTGGTTAGTCAGCTAAGACATCAGCGTGATAACATAATACCATCACTAGCTCAGTATAAATTTATCTATTCTCTGCTAATTCAGTATTTGACAAGAACCAGACTTATTTAACGCTGCTATAAAAAACGGTAGTATTTGTATAGTTTAAATTTAACAGTTCAATCTAAATATTATTGAAACAATACATACTACTGCATTTATTTATATTATTTTTTAAAATTATTATGAAAAAACTGCGTTTTTTTATCATCGACGAAAAGAATTAATGTTTTTATTTAACTTATAAATGACAATAAGAACTGTCAAATTACTCAAACGACTAAATAACACGAACAAGCAATGAATATTTTGTCTACAATAAGTCTTGACTGAAATCAATTGTATTAAGATTAGATATGTTTTAGAATATTGTGTGATATTACATATGTTTTATTGTATAAATTTATTATTTATACCGATATGTTGTAACGTCGCCATCAGTAAATAAAACAATGTAAACAACTCAAGTTTGTTATATTATATAGACATATATTTAAGAAAAATCTAGTTGTTTTTATTTTGTGTTACAAAAATCACACTCACAACTTAAATACATGTGTTATAAAGCTTTAAATAGCCAGTCCCTGTAAGGAACGTGACAAGTTGGAAGACAAATCCCAAATAACCAGTTGTCCATCGAGTCCCGAAGTGCTGATCTTTTTGGCCGCTCCTTTATCACCAGCATATAGACAAATGCAAGCGATAGCATTCTGATGAATCGACCCAAGGCTTGTGTCGGTGTTTTCAGTTCTAGAATTGCGATCTAGAGACAAAAACTTTTGCATAGCCGAAATTCCACCAGCCTCTTTTTTAAGAGACTGATCTAGCTTGGCAGACAATACAATTTTATTACCGTCAATTGTATATATCAAAGGTACGCAACTGTGACCAGCTACGACAACGGAATTTGGTGAAATCCAATCACAGCACAAAAACGGTAAGAACTCTGTCTTCAGTTTAATCATTGTACCGTTGCCCCAGGTGGCATCGGCAACATTGATTGTACTGTCGTGTCCTACCCAACAAATCTTATTTCCATCTGACGAGAAACTTACATTATTAACCCAGCCACCACCCTGAGCACCCGTCTTGAATTCCGCCATCATTTGACCTAGCGGCATTCGGTTTCCCCATGGAGTAGGTGAGGGTTGATCCTCTATGTCCTTGATGTATGCCGAAAATACACGAGCCTTGTAATCGGTGGAACCAGCCACCAATAAAACGTTATTCGGATGCCAGTCCAATGAAGTAACGGTAGAACGTATTGGCTTTTTGATGTGCTTCGAAACCCACCAGTCATTTTCAGATTCAAAGTAACAAACTGAAATCAATCGAGCACCGGAACCTACTGCAAACTTATTTTCTAGCGGGGACCATTTAACACAAGTTGCTGCCCGATTTATGCGCAGCAATACTAACATTGGCTTCCACTTTCCATCGTCACTCTGTGTCCAGACGTAGGCGTTTCTATCGACAGCACACGTAACAATCCGATTCGTATTTGGAGCCCAATCAATTCCCATTACGCGCAAATCGTGCTGATTTAGTACGTCCATTGGCTTCCACTCATCGCCTTCTCTCTTGTATATATGCACTTCATGATTGTTGGGAGATATCGCAATTTCTAAAGATTTTTTTTATAGTTACAGAATTATATAGATATGTATGCGTATGTATGTGTTAAAGATTAGTACGTGGGGTATTTAACTTACGTGATCGATCCTTGTTCCATGCATGGCAAGTTATTGCGTTCAGGTTACCATTAAAAGTATGACTTTCTGTCATTTTGGATAAAGGTATTTTTAACAGATAATATATTTAAATATATCGACAAAATCTGGCCAACACCCTTGGTTGATACAAGAAATATAACACGGCTTAAGGTTTTGGAAAAAATATTTTTAAATTCGCGGACTCTGGGCCGTCTACACGAATTTGGTATATTGTTGAATTAAAATTGAAAAATTAGCCTTAGGATGTTCTGGTTATTCAAAATTCCGATTATAGATACATGTACCTGAACCTGACAAAGCAAACAGCACAGAGAAATACAGAATGACACAATTAAGGAATTAAGTATTCGGTATACTTATGAATTATGACACATACAGGGTTGCCACACCATGAAAATAAAAAACTGTCATAATTGCAGCAAATATCTTTAAAACCGGCAGAATAGACCTCAAAAACCGGCTAGAAAAAATGCTTTTTTACTATTTACACATTACACATTTTACTCAAAATAATTTTTCATAGTATTCAAAGTATTTTCTCTAAATTTTATTGTAAATACTATTTTTCGAATTGAAGTTACTTTCACTAAAATTACTTTTTTAAATGTGTACACTCTGAAGTGTAATATTTTTTATGTAGTTCTTGATAATAGTATATATTTAATTCATATCATCGATTCTCCGTTGGCACTCTATATATATCTGTGGTTGTGGCGCTGAACTCGGCGAACAAATTAGTACTGGATAATGGATATACTACCGTAGACATTTAGTATTGGGCACCCTACACGTAGCAACAATATAGACGTGTTATGGGTGCACCAAATT